>CAUYQV010079566.1:0-33535 GCA_963574575.1 Galagoides demidoff
GGCATCACAGCTCATAGCAACCTCCAACTCCTGGGCTCAAGCGAGTCTCCTGCCTCCGCCTCCCAAGTAGCTGGGACCACAGGCGCCCACCACAACGCCCGGCCATTTTTGGTTGCAGCCATCATTGTTGTTTGGCGGGCCCAGGCTGGGGATTCGAACCCGCCACCTTAGGTGTACATGGCTGGTGCCTTAGCCGATTGAGCCACAGGCACCCAGCCAAGATGAAAAATATTTTTATGCCATAATCATATGAACAGTATTTAAAATCATGACAAGTGGGCACTCTTTCAGAAAGAAAGTGTAGCAATAAAGAGATAAGGGACCAAAGAGAATGCATGGAGGAGAAGGAGCCAACAGAGGAGTCAAAAAATTGAGTGAAGCAGGAGAGAAATGAGGAAGGCAGCCTCAGGGAAACTAAGAGAAAAGAAAACCCACAGGCAGGAGACACAACAAGTGTTACTTCCCACTCATTGGCTTTGCCACCTTAAATACTCTAAAGACTCTTAGGTTCTTTGTTCTTTTTGCAGTCAATAGAAATCTTGGTGTTGCAAGGTGAACATTTGAAGAGCATTTTCCCACTATTCTAGACTAACAGAGGATGTACTGGGTATGGCAACCATAGTGGAGAGTCCTCCTGGATTTGGGGAGTATCTCTAAGTCTCTAGATCCATAGGTCAGTAACTGAGAAGTGTTATCCATGGCAGTGCACATCCAGAGCTACTTTCTGCCTTCTCTCTGTCTCGGGCTGATCTCTATGGACTTTGTCAAGGGGCTTACTTGCCCATGGCTCCTGGATTTAGTTCAGCCAATGACAAACCCTAGCAGGAGATTAGAGAATGGCTTTGGGATCTTTTTTCACCCACCTCCCTTGCAGTATCATCTGGTTATTATCTTATTTCTCTAGCAGAAGGCACAGCCTGTCTAAAGAAGGCTATTTCTATATAACTTCTTCCTTCTAAATCTGGCTGCTGCTCCTCCCTCCATTCTTCAAGAAATGGTAACAGAAGTTCTTTTGATTTCCCTACACTCCATCACCGCTTTTGAAAACAGTTGTTCTATTAGATCTTCTTTCTGATTAAAATGTGCCATTTTTTGTCTTTTATGACACTAAGGAATATAGAAATTATGATTTAGTTGGAGTAATACAACATGAACTGAGTTTGTTTTGCAGATGCCAGGTAACAGAGAAGGGGAAAGGATAAAAGGTGACAAGGACTGAGAGGTCAGGAAAAGAAGGCATAGGTAATAAACGAGCTGCAAAGGAAGCCTGAGGAATAGGTTATGGGGAAGACGGTGTTAACCAGATATGGACAGAAGGATTCACTTTTTGTCAGGGAGAGGAATATAAGCAGGAACATAAAGTAGATATAAGTGTGTTGTTTTAAGCAGTAAAATTTTAGGTCCATGCAAGATAAAATTCCGAACCTGGGTTCATGCTCCTGAGCTGACTCAGGTTGGAGTCTCTATATCACTTCAAAATGGTACCAGTCACCAGAAAGATCCAACACATGATTAGAGGTTGGAAAATTTCAGCTTCATGTCCTGACCTCCAGGACATGAAAGGAGAAAGACAGCTGATGATTGGACTATAGAAACTCTTGAATGATGGGATTTCAACAGCTTCTGGATTGGCAAATGTACTGAGCTGCTGTGGCCCTTTCCTCCCATACCTTGCCCTATATATCTTTTTTCATTTGGTTATTTCTGAGTTATGTCCTTTTTTATAAACTAGTGATCATAAGCAAAGTACTTTCCTAAATTATGAGTCATTAGCAAAGTACTGAACCTGTGGAGGGGGTGGTGGGATCCCCCAAATTTGTAGTCATCGAGGCCAAAATGTGGGTCACCAGGAATCTTACTTGTGGCTGGCACATGATGTAGGAGCAGTCTTGTGAGGGTTCCCCCTTTAACTAATGGGGTCTGACTCTAAAACTAAGTAGATGGTATTAGAATTGAATATGAATTGGATTATTGAATGGAATTGAATTGAATTGAATTAACGGTGTTGGAAAATTGTCATTTGTGTTGGGAAAACACACACACACTCCAAGAGAAACTAATCCTAATGTCTTTCGCTCTGCATCAAAGTACTCTCGATTCTAAACAGTCACAGGACCCAGTGGTATGGGGTTTGCTCCTGTTTCTGCCCAGTGTTTTCATTTCATTCATTTTCATAGTTGATGACATGACTCAGATGTCACTGCTCCAGTTAGGCCAGTTATGGTCCAGCCATCCTATGGACACTATAAAATGAAGGGACATGACTGTCCTGTGGGCTGGTCATTCCATGGCACAAGAACACATTCAGAAGTCCCAGGAAGTGTAATGAGGGTAAACATGGCAAGTGTTCTCTCTCTGTTCTTTTCCTCATTCTTTGTAAACTGGAAAGACTTTCACTAATGCTCCATAAAAACTGGTTTAATATACAGTTATTACAAAGCTTCAGATTTTTGACAGATTAAGTGCTATTAAATCACCTCACTGTGAAGGCACTAAAAGGTCACAAGATAAATTAGTTCAGGCCATCTTCTCTCAGTCTTTAGCAACCAGCTCCTTTCAGACCTGCCTCCCCCCCACCAAGAAAAAGAAAGAAGGATAAAAGGAAAAGGAACTGGAAATTATGACCCTCTAAATGTCTCCAGGATGGGAGGCTGTGAAGAATGGCGCTGCCTTGTCAAGGGAGGCAGATGGGTTTTTATCAGCTTGGAGGGCAATTTTCTACTTTATTTTTCCCCCTTTGGTTGACTGTGATCCATAATGTTGCATTCTGCCCTTTAGGAAGGATTTTCCAGTTGACAGACTCAACAGCCACATCCTATCCCAGTGCTTGGAGGGAAAAAAAAGGCAGAAGAAAGGACTTTGCCTGGATTCAATATTTTTAACAATGCAGCCACAACTATTTTTTAGAATTTCTTTTCTTTCTGTAGTTTTTGTTAGGAGAAATACAGCAGATTTCTACTCTCATAAATGCAGTTTTAAAGTTTCTGGAAAAAAAATGTACAAACACCCCATGTATGTATTAGTGCATGCCGTATATTAAGGATTACTGGTAAGAAGGAAGTGTATGAAATACTGTTACTAAAGCGTGGAAGGACTGATCAAGGATTACTAACAGCCATGGTAGTTGTTATAATTTGAAAACAGTAGCAGTGTTCATTTTTCTGCTTGTTTACTTGCCTGAATAACCCATTTATAGAAAAACCTCAGATCGGAAGAAACAAAAAGCCAGCCTGAGAAAATAGAAATTTTATTTCCTACAATGGAAACAATAACCAATTTGGGGAGATGGTTTTTATTTTATTTTTTTCCATGTCAATAAAAATGTCATATACAAGTCTAGGTTTTGTCTTTGTCTTTAAGTAACCCAGCTCCATCTCTCAGTCAGGAGGAATTCTGTGAGGCTCTGGGTAGAGGTCTGTTACCACCACGGCCTTGGTGCTGGTGCAATGAACAGGTTGTGTGGCTCCCTTAGCATCCTCCAGTCACATACACCCTGTTTCATATTGCTCTGCTCCCATGGGGCCATCCACATTCAATAGCTGAAAGAATGACGGCTTGGAAGCAGTGAGTCTAGACTTGGAGTCCTCATCTTCTGATGTAGTTAGTTACTCTGTTGAGTTAATAGTGCAGTCTTCCTTTAATTTTTCTTTCTATTGCATTTTGTGTGTGGTGGCTCTGTTTCTCTGATATCACAGCAGGAAAAATTAAGAGTGCCATATTTATTCACACAGGCTCTTCTTTCACAGGTTTCTGAATGTCTTATCAATAAAATAAGAGGTGAGATCATTTCAAGGTTTATCTTCAAAGAAAATCCCAGTGAACAATTGTCTCTGATGGTTGGCTATGGCCACAAACCCTCCTTTTTCTTCAAAGCATTACTTTAGACACTTCAGTAATACAAGTTCAACAAGTCTAACTGTAGTTAACTCTTTCACTTACTTTGAACAAAAACGATTCAGTGAAACCTAATGTGACTTACCCATAATTCTTTTGACCAAAATTTCAGTTATATTCAAGAGCTATCAAAAAGTAGAGAGAGGACAAAGGAAGAATACAGAAGGCTGAAGAAAGTATACCTGTAATTGATGGTTTTTATTTTAAAATATTACAGGGGTACATATGGTTTTAGTTACATGTATTGATTTTGTTATGCTAAAGTCAGGACTATAAGTGTGTCCACCATCCAGACAGCGTTCATTGTACCCATTACATAGGGTTTTCCCTTCCTCTTCCCTCTTCTCCTTCCCACTTGATTTCTGCTTAGTTATACTTCCCTGCCTGCAAGTGTGCTGGTTGGTTAGTTATAATTTAATAGCCGGTATGTGGTGTTTGTTTTTCCATTGTTTAGATACTTTACTTAGGATAATAGTCTCCAGCTCCATCCAAATTGTTGCAAAAGGTCTTAATCCACCCTTCTTCATGGCTGCATGATATTTCACAGTGCACATATGCCACATTTTGTTAATCCGCTCATGAAGTGATGAGCACTTGGGTTGATTCCACATCTTTACCATTGTGAATCACGCCACAGTGAACATTCATGTGGAAAGAACAAATTTGGAGGCACCACCCACATTGCCAGACTTTGACTTATACTGCAAGGCTATAGTAACAAAAACAGTGTGGTATTGGCAAAAACAAACAAACAAAGAAAGAGACATAGACCAAGGGAAGATAATGGAGAACTCAGACTAAAACCATCCACTTGACTGATCCTTAACAAAGCAAACAACAATACACACTGGGAAACTGGGACAACCACAGGTGTTAGAATAATTGAAGCTTAATATCAAACTCAGCTTCATCATTTATTGTCAAATTTTTAAACCTCTGTTTTGACCTTGAGTAGAATCTGAGGAGAAGTATCTCCTCGACCAGGGTGAGTGTGAGCAAGTGTGTGCCCTGGGCTCCACCCTGTGGGGAGTGGGCTGTGACGGCAGGGCCTCCACAGCCTGGGTCAGGGTCAGGGAGGGACCCCCAACCACTTCTCCTCCCTCATCAACATCATTTTCACCTGTCAGAGGTCACGTAGTCCCTGCAGACTTTGTTATTGACACGCACAGTTTTTCCTTTGTAAGGTTGAGCTCTAGCTCATGTGTTAAGATTTATGCAACCTTGTTAAGATGCTGTATAAATAAAGCCGTTTCCATGGTTCAGTGGCTGGCTGCAGTCATCCGCTGCGTCAGGTCTCCCAACACCAGCCTAGCTCTCGGCTCCTGTCTTCCTTTGTGTCCCTCTCACCGTCTTTCTGGCTTCAATTCTCAATTCCCCACCATTTCCACTCAGGTCCGTGCAGTCCTCAGGGCGCCCCCTGCGGCTGGGCATGGGGAGGACCTGTGCTCTAACTTCTGCTCACCAGGATCCTTCTGGACTCCCCAAACCGCTCCCTCTTGGTGGCGTCTCGCATTGTGAACTTCCTCTCTCGCCACCTGCCAAGGCAGAGATGCGTAGTGCTGACACCGCCAGGAGGGAAGCGGGCCTGCCTCTCACAAGCAAGCCTTTCTTCTTTTTTCGTTTGTTTCTTCCATCACAAGTGCCCTTATTCCATTTCCACGTCTTCTCTGGCCAACTCCTATCAATGCTCTACTCAGCTTACGTGCTCTCTTCAGGGTTCTCCGCTGGTTTTCTAGGCATTTTCTGCTTCCTGGATCCTCCGTGGACACTCACTATGCTGTCTGCACACCCGTCATTTTTTCCTGACCTTCTTAAAAGAATTGCTCCATCTCCGACACCTGGTTCCTGATTATTGAACGGGTGAACAGTTCATGTCATTTACATGAAGGTAGCATTTTGTAGTGGGGCAGGTTGCAATACATGTGGGTTCCAACTGTTCAGCTTCTTAATGAGAACTCCCATTGTTCTCCCTATAAAAAATGAGGCGGGCAACTGAGAAGACAATTTCACAAATTCTCACACACAGAGGTACTTACCCCTTCCTCTTTCTATCACCTTTCACCAAATATTAGCCCCAATGCCGATTCTTCTACTGATCCTATTCAGCTTACATTCATCCAAACTCTTAGATCCTTATGCTTTAACATACTACCATATTTATAATTATTTTTTTATTAAAATGTTCTGTCTTCCCCTTTGTGCTCTGAACAACTGAGGGGTGGTTAATTCCAAGGCTTAAACCTGGAACTGTTTCTTCAGGATAATAGGCATGTGACAAATGCATGTTCTTGCTGTTAAACTCCACTTTTATCTGAGATACGCACCTGCTCGTTTCATTTCAGTTTCCCTCAGGGAGATATTATCTGTCCATTTCTACGTGTGTCCCCTTTCTCCAGGTGAGAACTGTTTTCTGCGTCTTCCTTAGCATGTAGGCAGGTGGTTAATCCTGAGCAGAGGATCAAAAAAATACTTGCCAGTACACTTATCTTGGTCGAGTTTTGTTTTGAACATCAAACAATATCAAGTTAGGGAAAGAAAGTTGTAACAATAAAAATGTTAAATGATGTAAATGTACAAGAGTAATGGTGTGATTCAGTGAGCCCAGTCTCAGGCCAACAAGTGATTTGATGCTGATGATTTAAATCCCGTAGATCAATATGCAACAAATCCTTTTCAGATTTGCTTCTCTTTATAAGGCACAATATTATACTTACTGGTTTATAATCTCAAGTTTCCTGGTTGAATAAAAGTACATTTCTAGCTGCGTGTGTGTCACGCTCTGGGGCCCTACAAATCTAAATATTTAACAGGATTGCTTTATATGCTCTTATGCCGATGCTGCCGATATGTGATTTGGCTTTTGCCCAGTGGGTCCCTGGGCTTTTTATCATCTGGTGCATGTATTGGCTGCAGAGCGCCTGGGCAGCAAGAATAGTGGGGTTGCTGAGGCATCGAATGCAATCAGAATGTTATTTAGAAAAGCCGGCTTGCCAGCCAAGCCTTGCACACATCTTTTATTACACCGTATCTTTGTGACATATTATTTCTGCTTCACAAGGTCACCTGACCCTGAATGGAACCTGTGGTCCATTGATAACACAGCTGGATGACAGCTGCAGCATGAGTTAGGACCGGACACAGAGAAGGATGAGTCTCCAAGAGTCCCAGATCACCTTGGCAGAGTTCTCACATTCCTCTTTTGCTACTTAGTGCTCTCGTTTACCCATTATTGGTGTGCAGAGAAAGCTAGAATGGGCAAAGGATGGTTTAATCGAAAGCTTGTTCCGATGATCAGGAAGGAGGGAGTGGGATGGAGAGTCGTAAGAAGTAGATAAAATTCATCACTTCCTAGGGCGAATCCTAAGACCAGAATCGATGTCCCAGCCCTACCTCTGGAGTGAGTTTTCTTCCACTTGGTCTTCCTCTTTCTTTTCATCTATCTGGTGCTTCCCACTAGCTGGTTGTCAGCCACATGCTCAGAATTCTGCTATGAAGTATTTATGTATTTTTTTTTTATTGTTGTGGGTTCATTGAGGGTACAAGAAACCAGGTTACACTGATTGCATTTGTTAGGTAAAATCTCCCTTACAATTGTGTCTTGCCCCCCAAAGGTGTGTCACGTACTGCATTTATGTATTCTTGATGTTTGATCCTTCTCTAAGCAGAGAATGATTTGCTCTTTGCCTGGTTAACCCAATCACTATTCAGCATTTGCTATACACCAGGCACTCTCCTTGTTACTAAGAAGACAGCATCAGACAAAACAGAGATGGTCCTTTTTCTCATAAAAATGTATACTCTAGTGGGCTCAGTAAAACGTAATGAAATAAATAAGTAAGTGACAAAATGTTAAGTAATGGTACATGCTGTGATGAAAACATAACAAAATGAATTGATGCCTATTCAGATTATATGGGAAGGGAGAGGACGACTCTTAATAGACACTAAATTGAGGTCTGAGTGACAAGATGCCAACCCCGGGAAGGTCCTGAGAGAGTCACCCAGGGAAGGCCCTATGCCTCAGCAAGTTCTCTCTGTTCTTGGAATGATTTGAAATTTAGGAGGAAGGCAGAGGTCAAGGGGAAGTATCCCTTGAGGTTAAATTAGAGAGATGGGTGACACCAGAGTTCACACACATTCTGGAGTTAGTGTAAGGACACAGGATTTTAGTTTATGTGCAATGAGAAGATGCTCCTGGATTTTAAGCAGAGAGATGATGACATGGTTTAATTGACATCATTAAAAATTCACTCATTTCTTTATTTTTCTCCATAGTTTTGCCACCCATATATATATATACATTATATATATATATATATCTAAAGCAAATAGTTCTGTTTTTTCACTTTTGTGAATGAAATTGTATTCTACAATTCTTTTAGTGACTTCTCAGTTTTTCTCAACATTAGTTTTGTGAGAGAAAAACAGGAGATGATTCTACATGTTAGCTTAATGTTTACCTTTATCAGGAGAGAAAAGAGGCATGGGAGCTTCCGAGGTGCCAGCAAAGAGGAAATCGTATTCCTTAACTGTAGTATCGGTTACAGTGGTGCATGTTTTATATTTAAATGTTAAATAGTAGGATGCATGGATAAATATCTCTGAATTTATATTTCAAATAAATATTCTACTATGCACCACTTTTAGTAAGATTGTTCACCCAAGTCTCCATATGAAGTTAAAAACTTTTTCTCAGAAGGGACTAAATGATCCTTCCTCTCACAGTGGACCTACCAGAGAAGAAAAGAGGAAAAGTAGCAAAAAGAAAGAGATGGCAGAACGCGTGTGTTGTAGGGGCAGAGCCATGGTATGTAGCAACAGTTATGCTGAAAAGTCAAGCTAACTTTGACTCAGCCTTTGCTGAGTCATTGGCTGGCTTGACTTGAACAAGTCACATCTGCATTCTGAGCTTAGTTTCAACATCTCTGAATGGAGTAATGATTTATCATGTTGGTTGGTACAGAATAGCAAATCAATATGTATTTGTCTATTTGGATCCCTTTGTTCTAACAGACCTTAACACTTAATTCCCCTGACCCTGGTATCTCCAGCAGGAATCTCCTAGATTCTTTTTCTCAGCAATTTAGGACGCAGTAGCTTATTCCCAGAGTGCTTTCTACCTCCAGAGTAATGGTTATCACGGTCTAACCTGATAGTGAAGTGTGTGCACGCTCATGAAATCCCAAGAACACAGCACAGCCATCTGCTCATGTTCAGCAAATAAATTTTAATACAAGGGCCTTCCTATTCAAGGGTAAAGATTCTATGATGTGAGTTCAAATAAAGTAAGAGTAATTATTTTATTAATATATTCATCTTCTCATATATATGCAGAGGGTGCATTGTAATTTTAATATATTTTTTCCTTTCTTAAAATATATACACATTTTTGGCACTCTGTGTGTGCGTGTGAATGATATAGCTTAATATAATTTAACGTCAGATAGAAGTGGGTTCAAAGCCTTTTGTTTGTAGGGGCCCAAGCCAGAACTAACTTACCTCTCCAGGTCTCAGCTATCCAACTAAAGCACCATTAGCACCTTGTAGCTTTGTGACAATCGGTGAGTCCAGTGCAAAGGAGGCATGTGGTGGGCCCTTAGCCCTCAAAGGCATCCTCCCTCATCTACCTCTCTACAGGTCTCCTGAAATCAAATCTAGGGTTACAAGCTGACTGTCAGATCATTTTCATCAGCATCATGTTGATAAGCCAAAATGTCATTTGTACTTTGGAATGAGATGCACAGAGGGTCAGTGTGTAAAAATAACATGACATGCCTTTCCTTTCAGAAAGAAATGTGTGTTTCACTAGGTGACAATATCATGCTTCTTTTGCTGCACTGGGCTGAAAAGTAACAGTATTTTTTTTTTTCCAAATTGTATTTCCTGACCAAGTGGGTGCATTCTGTCAGGCAGGGCAGCTGCTGACAGCTAGGAGAGGAAAAGAGAGGAATTATGCAGACATTTGGCAGTGTAAATGTTAGAACAACTCAACTGTATGTGTGTTCAGGAGAGTTCAGTGGCTCAGGTGAATGCAACTCCAAGAAAGAAAATGACAGCTTCTCTTAAGCATTATGCTAATAGTCAGGGTGGGGGAGTGTCTCTGTGTCAGAGCAGGCACTTGGGAGACAAGGCTTCCGGGCTCAGATCCCACTCCCAACAACATCTCCCACTGTGATCTCAGGAAAGTTGCTGAACTTCACTGTACTTTAGTTCTATTTCTCCATCTACAAACCCAAGCTAATAATAGTTACCTTCGCTGCAGGGGTGGTACAAAGATTAATGAGTTAATGAGCACAACGCGCTGTGGAGGGAAGGCAAGCCGTAGAAATGTGATCATTTCCACAAATCTCTGATTTGTGTGGAGCCTGCTGCGGTAGCTTTTCTGAATGCTGTGCTCAGTCCCCTCTCCTTCCCTGATAATGAACCGTCCATCTTTGTTGTGTGCCTGAGAGACACAGATGCTCTTGTCCAGGAGGTAAAGAGTTTTTCCATGCTGCCACGGCTGGGTGCAGTGTTAAAATGATACAGAGTGATATACTGAGTCACGGAATGGTGGAAATTGGAGAAGGATAAGGAGAGATGAGAGAGGGTTCACTTTAACATAAATAAATAACTTAACCACCTTCCTGACTTTGGTGTTTTATTTTAGAGAATAATAAACAGTGATGACTGGGAATATTTTTACAAAAGAGTGTCCCAATGCAGAGAATATGAAATAACAAATGCAATATTATTTTCAAATTTATTCATGATGTATATTTAAGGAGCAGAATGTCACAGTACTAGGGTGTGGGGTAAGACAGCTCCCTATTCTAGTGCTTTGCCTGGCTTCCTGCCTCCAGCAGGGGTCAGCATTAGAAAAAAAAATAGCAAGACAACTAATACCATGTGTAGATAAAAGGGTCAGCTATTCTAATACAGTTTTTTTTTATTTTTAAATTAAATCATAGTTGTGTACATTAATTCAATCATGGGGTGCAATGTGCTGGTTTTACACACAATCTGAAATGCTTTCATCAAACTGGTCAACACAGCCTTCATGGCATTTTCTTGGTTATTGTGTCTTTGGCTTGGTAAGATTAAAAACAATGCCAAAGAAACAACCAAGAAACAAAATCTTTTCTTGTGGAAAAGACCAAAGTATGGAATAAAGTCTACCAAATAGGAAATGAAAAGCAATATATGTTATATACATGATCTTATTCATTGGTCTTCCTATTGGAAGATAAATGCATGATACCAATTTTTTTAAAAAAGAGACTGAAGTTTGTAGATATTACTAGTCTTGCTCGGTACCTCAAAGCTAGCAGCAGTGAGCTGGGATTGAACCCAGTCTCAGTTGTGTCAGTTACTATTCTTCAACTGCCTTTTCCCAACTTTCTAAAGTGAAGAGGGTTTGTAGCTTAGGACTAAAGGAATCATCAGACAGATGTTATATGTCTATATAGGCCAAGTTGCATATGCATCCAAGCATTCATCCATTATCTAACTATATTTCAAATATTCGACAAGCACCATTGATACGCCATGGCCAGTGCTAAGTTAAAGAGGTAAGCTGAGGTAGAGAAGAACACGGGCATTAGCTGGGTCTAGCAGGCAGGGGGACTCAGAAGCGCAAAGGTAGAAGGGTCAGAAAGAGTTCCTGAACCCAGCAGAACTGGCTAACCCTAAAGCTTACCCTTTGCTGGGTACAGTGTTTCTGGGACCTGAGACTTTGATTCCTTCCAAAAGAAGATTTCAGTGCAACCCAGATCCACCTGAGGTAGAAATGCTGAGAAAATATTCAAAGAAATGTCTAACACATATACTATGTATCTCTGTTGCCATTTTTTTTTTTTAAATCAAGGAGAACGGTATAGAAGACTGCAGTCTGGTGCAAGAGCCGTGAGGAGACTTAGTTTACTTGTACTTTAGCTAAAAAGTCCCTCTGTTCACATTCATACTAACCCAATGGTCCCCACACTAAGCACATCTGAACATCTTAGGCCTGCTGTCATTTACAAATGGCCAGGAGATAGGTAATATAAAATCCATCAAAAGCACAAATAATCTGTCCATATCTCAATGTTTCCAAAAACAAGCTCTGTGCCCTATAAGCATATGATTTCCTCTGTTATAACCACAATTATACTTGTGCATGATGGAATTAGTGGAATGGAAACTTCTGCCTTTATGTATCTGAAACTAAATAATGATCAGGAGATATAAACAGTTCTTATTGCCTACAATGATAACGGTGAAAGACTTAAAAACAGAATTCTACAGAATTCTGAACAGCGTGCACCAGTTGGTAATACCTCTTCTCTCCTGAATTTATGGCATCAGCTGTTCTACTTACCCAACCCAGAAATGGGTATCTTTTTATAATTTGTATCTTTCTTTCTTTGTTGCTATTTAAATTTTGAATATTCATTCTACTTTTTCATTCTTATACAATTTATTTTGCATTCATATGTTATATTACAAGACAAATTGTATGGACTTTGTGTGGGAGTCTGTCTTTTTCTCTCTTTCACTCTCCTGCATACTATATACCTAGAATACTGAAAGGGGCTTAAAACATATTTATTTATTTTGTTTATATAATTACTGACTCTATCTGAAGCTAAGTTTGGGTTTCATGTGAAATTCTGGTACCAGCAAAGTTTGTCCTGAGTGTTCTATCATCTTGCTGTCAAATACCAATTTTCAGAATTGAATTTTATTTTCCAGAATTAGTCCAACACAATCCTGGCTGCTAAAGTCTTTCAATCAGGTCTGTTGTGCTCTTTCAGGAAAGCAATCCGGATCATGGTGCTGCTGACTAGCACCGTGGGTGGGACGTGTGCTGCCCGAACAGAGCACATGTTCTAGTGCTGAGGCTGACACTAACCATGCAAAATATCAATAAATAAGACTATGTTATATGGGACGAACACCATGAGCAAAACAAGGAGATAGGTCAGAGACTGGGGCGATTACACATGTTCTCTCCAAGGATATTTAGGCTGAAAAAAGGTTTGCCATGCAATGACCTGGGGGGAAAATTCAGCAGCTAAATACAAGAATTTGGAGGAGAACAAAAAAAGCAGGTGTAACCAAGGTGTAATTAATGAAGAGGGTATTTCAAAAGAGATACATTTGTCTAAAGAAACAGGAATTAAAGCATGTGAGCACTGCAGGAGAAGGTGAGGTTTTTTTTTTTTTTCTTTGTGTAGTTTTTGGCTTGGGTCAGGTTTGAACCCGCCACCTCTGGTATATATGGGGCCTACTCCTTTGAGCCACAGGTGCCACCCAAGGTGAGGGCTTTTACACTGAGAGTCAGAGAGGGCTAATAGGCTTAAGCAAGGGGTGAGATGATTGAACTTACAGCTTTAAAAGACGTCTCTGGCTGCTGTTTCCATGGGATCACTTTTTCTAAATTGTATTAGAAGAATTAATGGGCAAACAGAAATCAGTTTACAGAAATTTTCCGTAAAGCCTGATTTATTAACCTAAGCCCTTGCAAAGAGTCAGAGAATTTTACCAAATAAAACATTTGGCAAGATCGCAGAATACATATCTGTATTCCATGCATGTCGATGTTTGACTTTGAACATGCCACAAACTCTCTGGGCCTTAAAAATGAGGATGTTTGAATGAGACGGTGTCTAAGATCTCTTTCAGCTCTAATATTTTATGACCATGAAATTAGTACATTAGAAACTGATTAAAATCTAAGAAGCTATGAAATAACCCTTCCCTTCAATCTTGTGAGTGAAATGAATCAGAGATATGACCACTATTCATGATGATCAACATGTGTGCAGCATTTTATAGTCTGCTGAAAATGCATCCATTGTACCATCTGAAATCTCATAATACCAAGAAGTAGGTATTATTATTATTTCTATTGTACCAATGAGAAAGTTGACATTCACAGGAATTGTTTGCTATAAAGAAGATAAACAACTGGGTAGTGGTAGAATCAAGACAAAACTAGATATGTACCATATAGGCAAATCAAGTGTTTTCATTATGGCTTTTGGTGGCTTAATACGCTTATTTAGAAATTACCTTTCCATTTCCTTGGCTTATTTCTTTGCTTACTTTATTAACAGTTATTCAGAGATACCTAAAGGTAGAATCATTTTTTCTTACAATTCAAAAAATAACAAAACTTACACTAAGGACAGCTTTATTAAACTACGTTGTTGGTCAAGGTCTCATATATATGTCTTCTGTTATTGTTAAAGTCATTGAAAAATTATTTAGACAATTGAAAGTTTCTCCTGTTTGTTCTGTGTAGATACAGCCTTTAAGCATAGGGAACGGGTGCATATGTATCATTTTTAACTTTTATTTTGTTTGAGGGTCCTCTTGCTTTTACCTGCTTATATATGTTGATATGTGCATGCCAGACACATCCTTCCCACCTCCATCTCAGAATCCGTGAGCCTGAGTGAAGACGGAGGCCTGTCACCCTCTCCTCTGTACCAGAAGCACGGCCAGTTAAGGTCGGGGGACTTTTTCCATATATTTTTCTATTCCTCCTCCCTGTTACTTCCTTCCCAGGATGCTTTATAAATTTGGACTGTATTTCTTAACTGCTCTTTGAACACTGACATGCTAATTACTGCATAAATGCAAAATTGTATTTATCATGTAGATCACATATGTTATTATGTATATGATAGAGCCAAGCTTTCCGAAATCAAGCAAATAAGCAGCCTCAGATAAAATCATACACGCATTGGGTCCAAATTATATTACAATCACTCAGAAGAGTTTGGAAGTAGAAATATTTCAAAGATAAGGGAGTTGAAATGGCTTACTTTTGACAGCCCTTCCTGGAACTTCAGCGGTCTTTTTCCCACCCCCCTCTCCCTTTCCTTCCTTTATGTCAGACTGGGCCATGTTTGAAATTCTTGAGCCCACCACGTGCATGCTGTCTTTATATATACACTCATCTCTCCTGAGGAAAGATTTCAACTTCATGGCAAAACTGAAGAAAGCATGTCAGAATGCTGTCGGAGAGAGAACCTTCTTTTCTACAACTGTTTTTGGATGGCAGCCAAAATTTTTCCTTCCTGGCTTTTACTCTTGACACTATCTCCCCACGGAATAGAAGGGATATTTTAGCAACTGGCAGGTTTTAACTGGCCCTGGATGCCAGCATGGGCAGTCCAGAATTCAGAGCACTGACTCTCCCTTCATGCCGATATTAAACAAGCATGCCGTTTTAAGACAACGCCGGGCAACTTTTCTTTTGAGGCTATCTGGGGAGATTTTTTTTTTTTATTTTATAAAGGGTTTTATATAAGACATCAAATAGTTATGAGGAACGTGGCTGTGCTTTTTATAACACAAGAAAGGTTAAGAGCAGAAATTTTTATAGACACTGTAAGAACTTTCAAGGGACTAAAAAGCTCAGTGGACTCTGCAGACAGATTTCACCTTCAGGAAGAGGATTCAAGTTCACCTGAGGAATCAACAAGTTGCAAGAGTTGGGATCCCCAGCAAGATGCCTATTGTTAGTTGAGCTCTCCCTCTGAAATCTGCTTTGTGACTAATTGAAAGAGGATTGTTTCATGTGAAAAGGTTCTATAACGGCATACCGTACAGGGTATTGGTGTCTGGGAATGGTCTAACAGGTTTAGGTTTGGGTTAGCTGGAAATGAAAGTATTATTTTATTTTGACATGTCTCAGTGCCCCAAACCAAAGAGAACCCTGCCATGTGTCTGCGTAGATGTGTTTCTCTGAAGAAGAATTATTCCTTAGATTTTTTTTTTTTTTTTTTTACCCTAATGTGGGCTAAAGACTCTTTGGGTTGCAGTGTGGGCCATGTTTAGGTGAGGAATACTAGCCAGATGTAATTCCCTGAAACACATGAAAGAGGTAGGTCCAAAGAGAAAATCATCTCTAAGACAAAGAATGTGTTGCGTATGAAAGTCAAGTACTAGCCAAAGAGTATTAGCCAAAAATTTTCCCTAGAAAAATACAGACTGGAGTAATTAAAATCAAATGGTACACCGTTAATGGGAATTTTTTTTTTTTTTTGAGACAGAGCCTCAAGCTATCCCCCTGGGTAGAGTGCCATGGTATCACAGCTCATAGCAACCTCCAACTCCTGGGCTCAAGTGAGTCTCCTGCCTCCGCCTCCCAAGTAGCTGGGACCACAGGTGCCCGCCACAACGCCCAGCCATTTTTTGGTTGCAGCCATCATTGTTGTTTGGTGGGCCCAGGCTGGGGATTTGAACCCGCCACCTTAGGTGTACGTGGCTGGCGCCCTAGCCGATTGAGCCACAGGCGCCGAGCCTTTATAGAACTTTTGAATACTATATTGGATTCACCTGGAGTGTGACTGGCTTTAAGTTTTGCATTTATACAGATACCAAATGGTGTTTCTTCATGTTCCTGCAGCTTTGGGGGGGGGGAAACTTTTTTCCTTGCAAATTATAATGTTTTTGATAGATTTTTATTAACTGTGGGATATTGACCACAATGCTGTTGATCTTTCTTAAAACCAGCCCAGTTGGCTCGGCACCTGTGGCTCAATCGGCTAAGGCGCCAGCCACGTACACCTAAGGTGGCGGGTTCGAATACCCAGCCCAGGCCCAGGCCCGCCAAACAACGATGGCTGCAACCAAAAAATGGCCAGGCGTTGTGGCGGGTGCCTGTGGTCCTAGCTACTTGGGAGACGGAGGCAGGAGACTCGCTTGAACCCAGGAGTTGGAGGTTGCTATGAGCTGTGATGCCATGGCACTCTACCCAGGGGGATAGCTTGAGGCTCCGTCTCAAAAAGAAAAAAAAAAAAAACCAGCCCAGTCCTAGTAGATATAGACTTACTGCAGAAATATTTTTCCAAGAAAGAAAAATTGCCTGTATCCTCAAGGCAGGTGCACTTGAGGCAAAAAAAAGTGATCCAAATGTAGAATTTTATGAATGTGCACTTCAAAAAGTTGACATTCCTTCAAATTATCTCATGGAATTTTTCTAAAATTGGGCAATACAAGAAGTTCACAGTCCATCTTATTGTAGATATGAAATGTGAACACTTGTTTAGGTATTAGTAACCCTTAGTGACCAGAACTAGCCATATGAATGCTTATGGTTGAGTCTCCATATTTCCCAAGAGGAAAAAAATCACTAACCTTTTTTGAGAAAAATATTTAAAATTTCACAATTTCAGTATTGCAGTTATTGATGTGAAGTACATTTAAACACTTATTAATTAAAAATTTCCCAATTAAA
This sequence comes from Galagoides demidoff, assembly GCA_963574575.1. Taxonomy (NCBI): domain Eukaryota; kingdom Metazoa; phylum Chordata; class Mammalia; order Primates; family Galagidae; genus Galagoides; species Galagoides demidoff. The sequence continues at coordinate 17,108 of CAUYQV010079566.1, forward strand.
AAAAAAACTGACTAGCTAGTTGTCTGAAATCTGGTATCAGCCATATACCTTGTTGGGCTTAATTTTTTTACATCAAAATAATGTTTGCGTTAGATGATTTCTAAAGTATTTTTCTGTTTCAATTTTTATATCTTACATGTAATAATTATTTTCCAAATTATTTCTTCATGCAGTGCTCACATGGTCTTCTGAAGAAGCCATGGGTAGCTGTTGTAGCTGTCCAGATAAAGACACTGTCCCAGATAACCACCGGAACAAGTTTAAGGTCAGTAAAACTGGTTTTAGTTCTGTCTCTCTCTCCCTGTTGGATGCTCTTCTTTGATTTATATCTTACCTTCTGAGTCGTATCACTAGATTTTTTAATTTCTCTATTTCTACTCATTCTTTTCTGGCTTTAAAAAATAATGATGCTGTTTTCTTACTGACTGTATGGGACTCGCTTTTTACTTTTCCTTTGTGCCTCTGTATCCAGTAACCGTACATAGTTCAGTAATGTTTTCTTTAAAATGCCATTTCTCGGGGTGGCACCTGTGGCTTAGTGGGTAGGGCGCTGGCCCCATATACCGAAGGTGGTAGGTTCAAACCCAGCCCTAGTCAAACTGCAACAGTAAAATAGCCAGGTGCTGTGGTGGGCGCCTGTAGTCCCAGCTACTTGGGAGGCTAAGGCAAGAGAATCGCCTAAGCCAAGGAGTTGGAGGTTGCTGTGAGTTCTGATGCCACGGCACTCCACTGAGGGCAATAAAGTGAGACTCAGTCTCCAAAAAAAAAGCCATTTCTCAGGGGCATTTGCAGTCATTATTTTCATGTGCCTGAAGAATTTCTTAAGGGGTATCTACCTTTAGTCACCCTGCCATTCATCCGTAGTCCCCATCGAGTCAGTCTTCCTACCGTAGCCTCCTGTGGTGTTCTCTGACCTGGGAGCTCAGTGCTCCCACAGTTCCTGGGTGTTTGTCACAACTCTGTTACTTCATGGCTTTGTGACTTGGGGCAAGTTACATTATCACTAAATCTTAATTCCATTTTTATTTTTATTTTTTGAGACAGAGTCTCACTTCGTCGCCCTCGGTAGAATACTGTAGTGTCACAGCTCACAGCAACCTCAAACTCTTGGGCTTAAGGGATTCTCTTGCCTCAGCCTCCCAAGTAGCTAGGATGACAGGTGCCTGCTACAGTGCCTGGCTGTTTTTGTTGTTGTAGTTGTTATTGTTGTTTGGCAGGCCCAGGCTGGATTCGAACCTGCCAGCTCCAGTGTATGTGGCTGGCGCTTTAGTCGCTGAGCCGACCCGTAAATCCATTTTTGTACAAGGCAGTCTAGGATTGTTATGAGGGTTAAATAAGAAAAGCACTTGTAAAGAACTTTGTTCAGTCCCGGGGGAATAGTAACTTCTCCATAAACGTCATCTAACAGTCTCGGTCTCTGGACGTTTTCTTGCTGAACTCTGTGCTGTCTTCCTCTGGCCAGTCTGGAAGGTGCCCTGTGTGTCCTGGCTCAGCGGACTGTCTGCACCCCCTGCATTTCCTCTTGTCTTTTATGTTTGTCTCAGTCAAATCGCACTGCAGGTCCAGCTCAAGTCCCTTCTCTCAAGTGAAGGTTTCTCAAGAACCTTAGGCCACAGTCTCTGCCTTCTACACCGTCTTTTGCATTTATTTTACATTCCCCTACAGGGTTTTGTGGTGTTGACTTTGTGTTTGTATATCTTGTCTCCCCAGTGGGAATGTAGTTTGTTACAGATACGAACTGGGTATTACACTACTCTGTAGTCCACGCCCTACGTGCACCTTGGTTGATGAATGAACTAACAAATGAGCCAATGACTGAACCAGTCAGCAATGAGGCATTTTCCTAAGGAATTGGTGAAATATCTGTACGGCTGTCACCTTCTGTTTTTAGGTCATTAATGTGGATGATGATGGGAATGAGTTAGGTTCTGGCATAATGGAACTTACAGACACAGAGCTGGTTTTATACACCCGCAAACGCGACTCGGTGAAGTGGCACTACCTCTGTCTGCGGCGTTATGGCTATGACTCCAACCTCTTTTCTTTTGAAAGTGGTCGCAGGTGTCAAACTGGGCAAGGTAGGTAGAGCCTTTGTTTTTTTTTTTTCAAATATTATACTTGAAATTTTGTTCTTTCAGTTAATCTGTATGTGCTATTTAAATTTGTGTTTTATTTTCCACTCGAAAGAAAAAAATCCCTAAATAAGTGGATTGTTAAGAAAAGATACTGAGGGCAGTGCCTGTGGCTCAAAGGAGTAAGGCACTGGCCCCATATGCTGGAGGTGGCAGGTTCAAACCCAGCCCCGGCCAAAAAAAACTGAAAAAAAAACCAAAACAAAAACAAAGAAAAGATACTGTATAATAAACTCTGTATTATCAAGTGTTTATTAAGCATATTTTATACATCTGAAATTTTGGCTTCTATTAACTTTTAAGATTTTTGTTAAATGATCAGTCCTACTAAATTGACTAAGTATCTTTAATGCTGGAGAAAGAACCTAGACTTCAGAGCCAAACAGAGCATGGGTTGATTTCTGTTTTCTTGCTACCCACAACTTGAATGGCCTCGATGAGTTACATGACCTCTGCTGTATCTTCTCTATAAAAGGAGAGTAGTAATACCTATCTTACATAATTATTGTAATTTAACCAGTTAACGATTGGAAACGCCTAGCAAGAGCTTGTTAAATGGTGAATGATCACACTACAGTGAGCTGGGCTCCCTCTGCTGTTAGAGCAGACTGGAGTGAGTTCCTGGACCTGATCTTGGTTTCTGTTTGCTTTGTTTTAGGCCACTTTCCCTTAGACAAATGTAAATTATTCTGTCTTTTTCTTTTGAATTTGTTTTGAAGCAAGGAAAATTATTAATTTATCAGACATTTATGTAACAAGTCTTTCTTGCTATTGGCAGATAGGATGTTTACATTATAATTCTGTTCTTTGATAGGTGTTCCTGTAGTTTTTTTAAAGGCATGATAACCATTTTTCCCTTTTGGTTTATATTTGTAGGAATCTTTGCCTTTAAGTGTGCCCGTGCAGAAGAATTATTTAACATGTTGCAAGAGATTATGCAAAATAATAGTATAAATGTGGTGGAGGAGCCAGTTGTAGAAAGAAATAATCATCAGACAGAATTGGAAGTCCCCAGGACACCTCGAACACCTACAAGTCAGTGCCCATTTCCCTCTCACATTGGAATAATATTTATATTGCTTATGGATATTTAATTTATTACACACTAGAAATCACCATTAGTTTACGGAAGTATAATAGTTGCCAATTTTTAAATAATTATTAGCTATAGTTATAAACATTTTAAATCTATCTTAAATGAAAAATTAAATGTTTCCTGTTATCTATAAGGTGTGGGGTGTACTGTTGGTGTTCTGATTTCTGCAGACTTGTTAGAAACACCTTCTTAAATTTTCTCAGTACAGATGAGATTCTTAACTCATTTTTATTATCTTTGCCCTACCCCCATATCTTGCCTTTCTCCTTAAACAAATAAATGAAAATTCAGCTCCAGGGTTTGCTGCTCAGAACTTACCTAATGGATATCCCCGATATCCCTCATTTGGAGATGCTTCTTCCCATCCTTCAAGCAGACACCCTTCCGTGGGGAGTGCTCGCCTGCCTTCAGTAGGAGAAGAATCTACACATCCTTTGCTTGTGGCAGAGGAACAAGTAAGCATGTGCTGCTGTATAATAGCAGTGGTGATTATGTAGAGCTAAATGTCACTGTGCTCATACTCTCAACTGTCACTGTTTGTAAATTACTTTTTTTTTTTTTTTGAGACAGAGTCTTACTCTGTGCCCTGAGTTGAATGCTGTGACATCATAGCTCACAGCAACCTCAAACTCTTGGGTTTCGGTGACCCCCTTGCCTCAGCCTCCCAAGTACCTGGGACTGTAGGTGCCCATCACAATGCCTGGCTAGTTTCTCTGTTTTAGGTACAAAGGAGGTCTTGCTTTTGCTCAGACTGGGTCTCAAACTCCTGACCTCATGCTGTCCACCTGCCTCAGCCTCCCAGAGTTATTATAGATGTGAGCCACCACTCCTGGCCTTGTTTGTAAATTACTTTTGTAGTGGCCGATCAAAGAAAACAGCATGTATTTGCTCCATATGCTTAAATATATGCAAGTGTTGAGGGAAACTTAGCATTAGAGGAATTTATAGGTTCACAGAGAAGGGCAACTGTAGATTAAAAAAGACATGAGGTCAACTTCTATATAAGAATCTTGAATGGATTAAGAATTTATAATGCTACAGTCTTTGTAATCAGTGAGCCACCACCAGGAGGGCAAGTTTTGTTGTGGATGTTGCTGCAGAGCTCATCAGTGTTCCTGACTCGTCTTGTTTTCATTTGTGGAATAAAGCATCGGCTTGAACGTTACCTGTGTGGTCATTAGTTCTATTTATCTTTGTAAACCATATGTTACTTATCATCAAGAGGTTTTTTGGATAGAGAGTCTTACTCTTTTACCCTGGCTAGAATGCTGTTGCATCATTACAGCTCACTGCAACCTCAATCAAACTCCTGGGTCAAGTAATCCTCCTGCCGTAGCCTTCTGACCACCTGTGTCTACAGGCACCTGCCACAATTCCTGGCTGTTTTTTCTATTTATTTTATTTTATTTATTTATGTTTTTAAATAGAGATGAGTTCTAGCTCTTGCTTCAAGCTAGTTTTAAACTCCTGAGCTCAAGAATCTACCTGTCCCAGCTTCCCAGAGTGTTAGGATTATAGCTTATTTTTAAAATGCATTTCTTTACATAGTGAGCTATTATATTACTTAATTACCTTTTTCTGTATTTTGCATTTTATTTTTGAATCCTTAGAATTTTATGTACTATGTATAAGACTAACAGACATTTTCATATCATCTTGCCAAAAAACCATTGGGCTTTTCTAAGTAACTAATACTTTCTTACTGTGTGGTATTTATTTTATATCTATGCATTTTATAGAACTCTTATTAAATCTAATGGGGTTTATGTTTTTGTGAAGTCAGATCATCAGTAAATAATAAATTTATTTTTTCTTTTACATTTATGTTATATCTTATTTTGAGGCATGTTATGATGCATTGTTGAGATCTTCTAGAACAACATCAAAATAATTCCTGTAATTCCTATTTTGTTCTTTTTTATTAATTTATTTTATTTTATTTTATTTTTTATTTTTTTGAGACAGAGCCTGAAGCTGTCCCCCTGGGTAGAGTGCTGTGACATCACAGCTCACAGCAACCTCCAACTTCTGGGCTCAACCGAATCTCCTGCCTCAACCTCCCAAGTAGCTGGGACCACAGGCGCCCACCACAACGCCTGGCTGTTTTTTGGTTGTAGCCGTCATTGTTGTTTGGCAGGCCTGGGCTGGATTCAAACCTGTAACCTTAGGTATATATGGTTGGCTCCTTAGCCACTTGAGCCACAGGTGCTCTCACCTATTTTGTTCTTGATTTATTTTTTTAAACATAATATTTCTAGTATTTCACCATCAAATACAATGCTGCATGTTATTTTAAAGTAGTTATTCTTTTATCAAACTTGGAAGACATCTCTGTATTCCTCCTCCTTTTCCCACTTTTTTATTAATAAAAGTAGGTACAAAAGTTTTTATACCTACATTTATGTAAAGAGTACATTTAGAGAGAAAGTTAATCAGTGAAATCAATGGGTAGGGTTGGGCTTTATTTGGTTTTCTTGTTTTGTTTTGTTTTTTTTTGAGACTCAAGCTGCTGCCCTGTGTAGAGTTCTATGGTGACATCATAGCTCACAACAAACTCCAACTCAAGCCATCCTCTTGCCTCAGTTTTTTGTATTTTTAGTAGAGATGGTGTCTCACTCTTGCTCAGGCTGGTCTCAAACCCATGAACTCAAGCAATCCACCTGCCTTGGCCTCCCAGAGTGCTAGGATTACAGGTGTGAGCCACTCTGCCTGGCCTTTTCTTTTATTTTTTAAGTAAATTACTCATTTTCCATTTCATTTTAGGTACACACCTATGTCAACACTACAGGTGTGCAAGAAGATCGGAAAAACCGTGCAAGTGTGCATGTCCCGTTGGAGGCGAGGGTTTCTAGTGCTGAAAGCAACACAACAAAAGAAGAGCCAAGTAGTATGGAGGACAGGGACCCTCAGGTCCTTCTTGAACCTGAAGGAGTCAAGTTTGTTTTAGGACCAACCCCTGTTCAAAAGCAATTAATGGAAAAAGAGAAACTGGACCAACTCGGTAAAGATCAAGTTAGTGGAAGTGGTGCAAATATTACAGAATGGGACACTGGCTGCGACAGTGATGAACGAAGAGATGCACCCTCTGCTAACAAACTGGTCTATGAAAACATAAATGGGCTGTCTGTCCCTAGTGCCTCAGGGGTCAGGAGAGGTCGTCTGACATCCACCAGTACCTCAGATACCCAGAATATCAACAACTCAGCTCAGAGAAGAACTGCATTATTAAACTATGAAAATTTACCATCTTTGCCTCCTGTTTGGGAAGCTCGCAAGCTAAGTAGGGATGAAGATGACAGTTTAGGACCAAAGACCCCATCTCTAAATGGCTACCATAATAGTCTAGATCCAATGCATAACTATGTAAATACAGAGAATGTAACCGTGCCAGCAAGTGCTCACAAAATAGAACATTCACGACGTCGGGACTGTACACCGACAGTCTTTAACTTTGACATCAGACGCCCAAGTTTAGAACACAGGCAGCTCAATTACATACAGGTTGACTTGGAAGGTGGCAGTGACTCTGACAACCCTCAGACTCCAAAAACACCTACCACTCCCCTTCCACAAACCCCCACCAGGCGCACAGAGCTGTATGCTGTGATAGACATCGAGAGAACTGCTGCTATGTCAAATTTGCAGAAAGCATTGCCACGAGACGATGGCACATCCAGGAAAACTAGACACAATAGTACTGATCTGCCCATGTGAGCCTGGAAAGCATTATGTTGTTTGCACCTTTGTGAAGTTTTTAAAATGAAGATGCAAGTGCTTCATTTTCATTTCTAAATACTAACTTCTTTTATAGACTGATAGAATTTTTTTCTGGACATTTCATGTGCATCTTTAACTAAAGGGAATTAATGGAGAGCAGGTACTCCTCAAAGAACACTAATTTCATCATGTACTGCTCACTGTACGGCAGTGTTCCCATCTCACAGTGCCTATTTAAAATGGGAATTGAAGAGAACGACATGCTGGGTGATTTTGATCAATATTCTGGACTTAAGCGTATCTTTCATGTCCAAGTCATGGTTGGCATTTAAAACTTCCTAGGAAGCCTCTTGGCAGTGTTCATTGCTAACTCTAGGCTTTGAAAGTATCTGTAGACTCACTGTTCACAGTGTGTGGCCTCCAGCATATAACTTGAGGAATCCTTTATTTCACTAATTAAAGGCTTTTTAACTTGAGCCAAAACATATGTAAAGGAAAGCAGAAGTGCCACACCTCGTTTTACACCAGTCAGCTCCCTTGCAAGGGTTGAAAGGCAGAGGGAGATAAATTTTCTGTTTACTCATCTCATGACGTCATTTGAAGGGCATGTCAAAGTATCTTACGCAGTTACAGTAGGCTCAAGAATCAGTCTCAGGTCACTTTACCCAGAAACATTTGTAGGTCTGCATCTCTCCGTGGGTTGTTAAGCCTGTGTTGCTCTCTGGAGGCCTCGTGCCCTTGGTTCCATTGATCCCGCTGCTTTCTTTGGTGTCTGGGATGTCTTGCTTTGTTGCTTCATGTCCTTTTCAATTTAATGTTTGAGTTTGTATATAGTCTTGAAATTGGATTGTGTATTTGTTGTTTATTTTGCATTTTTGTCAGATTATAGTTTTGAAGGTTCATTTGAAACTTACTGTTGTTCTATAACAGGGTTGCCCTTGTCCAGTATTTATTTATATACAGTTTACTTTTCAAGGTGATAAAAACATTATCTCCATTTTAAATTTTACGTGTGTCCATAGGTGATCTCTTTAGCAGCAAGATACTTGTAACATGCGAAGCTCCCTCAAGGTACTGTGTTCTTCTGTGCGCACTCCCCAGCACTTTAGCAGGGATCCTCTCAGCTGTGTGGCCGCAGTTGTGCTCTGCCTGCCCCAGTGCTCCTCAGCTCTCTGTCCTCTCATGTGTGGCTGGATCTTTGATTATTCCTTTATTCCAGTGAAATGTTAGTACTGTTGCCAGCGTAGCAGGTGCAGTGGGAGTCTTGAAGCAATGAAATTGTGTCATAATTTAGGATTTAAAATGAACTGACATGTATAAAAACTGAAGAGGGTCCATATGTCAAATTCTTAGAAAATCAAAGATGTCCTGATTTCCCAAACACTAGAGACGATTAAGAGAAGATAGAGTGGAAGGAAGGTTAGGTAACCTTACAAAATATTTTACTGTTTTCTCTAAATATGAGGAAGTTTTGAGGTTTTGGTCTGGATCTACCAGACGTAACTAAGATTAATTTAGTTTTAGCCATATAGCATCCAACCTATTCAGTAAATAACCTAATCACAGGACAGTAAATGGATTAGCAGACTGATAGAGTGGGGCCATTATAAAGAAAATAAATTATTAAAGGTGTCTTTGTTGTTCTCAGTGCCATTATCGCTGTCTTTCTTTATCATAAGTCAATATCAGTGTCTTATCATTTTGTGTGCATAGCAGAATTTTCCTTTTTCTCCCATTTTTTCTTTCCTGTGAACTTGGTGCTTACTAAAGTGTTCACTGTTCTTTTAAAAAGAGCAGTGGTGTAGGTGTGCAGTTTGCATTTTTAATAAACTGTTCCATTTATCCCTTCTTCTGAGTAAATTGCTGATTGTGCCAAATTTATGTAATGGCTTTTGTAATATGGAATAAGAATTGTGATGGAACCAATGCACATGGTTTTCTCTGAAATCAGTGGTCAAGGCAGAACATTAATCTCCAAATGAAAGGGCTGAACTATTTATTCACTTTGGAGGTTGGAGCCTTTGTTCTTTCCCTTTATCCTTTTTGTTTTTTCCTCCAGATTCTAATTAGTTTTTGTAATTTTTAGGTAAGTCCATTATAATCATTGCAGTTTGTGCTTTATTTAAATATTACGTGCTTTAAAAATGAAAGTGGGACCAATTTGTCTGCTAAGAATTTGATTTTAGCTACCGTAAGAATATTATGAAGACATATACAACTGGTGTTAGTTTCTAGAGGTCTTCTGGAAATCACTTGCGTTCCTATTTAATAAAAAGTAATTTAGAATACTACTTGTCCTTTGCAGTTGTCTGGTAGTGGGCATTAAGCTCTGTCCTGGAAGAATGTGCCTATCCCGAGGTGCATTGTAGAATGAGATCTTTTATTGGCATATAATTAGGGCCATATGTCTCAGATTTTCTGAGAGTTAATTTTAGATATTCTGTTGATAAACCATGTAATTCTGCTTTTCAGTTTTGGAAATAGAATCATTGTTCGTATCTTATTCCCAAAATAGAAATCCTCTTTTATCCAAACAGATCATAAGAGCATTTATCCCTGACCAGGGTTGGAAACTGATATTGGTGTTACTTGTGTTTTTTCTTAATGTGTTTTGTTTCCCAGTTTTATTTTCCTTTAAAAATGAAAATACGGTGCCTTCCCTCCCTCCAGGAAGATTGGCAAATAATCCCTTGTATTTACTGCTGCTGTGGAGTGATGAGATGTGCACTTTACTCTTGGAGACTCAGCAAGAAGCTTTTTACGTCCAGTGTATCCAGAACAGATCACATTTGGGACTTAGGAAAAATTGCCAAGTAATCTTTGTTTTTATAGATATTAATGTTGACCCCTAGTTTAACGTTACAAGAATAAGTCAAGCTTGTGTTTATCTCCCCACCCCTAAAAAAATCTGTGGCACAGCATATAAAAATGTACCTCAATAATGTTCTATTCAAAATGGGACAGGGGCCTTATGTTTTCATAATTTCCCAATAATGTGCCACCATATTTTTGCCTCAAGGTAAGGGATTTAACATGCTAAAAAGTACTTCCCAGTTCCCCTGTGTTGTTCCTAACCCATAATGCCCGAGTGTTCTGTGCAATGTGTAGTGTGTGTGTATAAATATCTATCTATCTATATATATATATATATTCTTGAAATAGACATACTGTCAGAGGCATCATTCACAAGTAAATGATGTTTTGGCATCTCATTCATATTTCTGATACGTGAGGTATATGGTACTAATTACCTTTTCCTTGATGTTTGCCAAATTTGAATAAAGGCATTGGTACAAAATTATAGAATGTAAAGAAAATGTTTTTGGCTTGAAAAATTAACAAATATTTTATGACATACCACAGTATATACTCTGCCCAGACCAGCACCCTGCCTGCCTTTCCTGTTCCTCACATCCCTGCTCCCCGTCCCCACCTCTTCGTCTTGTGGGGGGATAACAGTTCTGTTGTAGCATCATTCTAATTGCATTTCTGACAATTGGACGATTCTAGCACGGAAACAGAATGGGATTAGTAGTACAGTAGTCACCAGTGTGCCACATTTGCATCAGTAAATGCAAAATATACATTTTATAAAGGACAAACTTTGTGTTATGTTTTTATTTTCATTACATTGTATAATATTGTAAGATTATTGTATGTCCTAATTTGCATTATGAATGTTTTTTTCCTACGTAAAGGCATAAATATAGCAACTTTGTATAAAGGTAGCTTATTAGATTTTTAATTTTTCCTTTTATAAAATATTGTCTAACAGTGGGACTACCATTGCCAAATTGTAAATGAAATATGAACTTTACCCTCTCTGGTTGATTTCTTTTATAAACATTCCATATTTCTCTAATAAAAGACGTAAATGATACTGTACTATGCATAAATTATATTTTAATGCTGTTTCATATCAGCATTTTAAAATTTTGATTTGCATTTTTCATATTGGCCAAACTTAACCACTGTTAATTAAAATAAAACCTTGTAACAATATCATTTGCCCTCTATTCCTTCCCACCCTTGTTCTCTCTATCTCTCCCTGTCAGTGCCAACTTCATACATTTTGTAGCATGGCAATAAACTATAACTTTTACACTGAGGCCAAGTGTGGCTTTTTGGAGGCAGTGGGGATGGGAGGGTCGTCCTCTGGTTGTCTTTGCACCTGACTCTGTTTACCATAAAAGCCGTGTCATTGAGCATGAGTTGTTCTCTCATAGATGATGTAAATGTACTTTTTAAGGACAAGTGTGAATGTGCTTTTGAGCTTAATTTTTGTCATGACAAATTACTAATTTTTTATCTTTGGAAAAATCAAGAGTTATTGAAGTACAATCAAACCTTTATTAACTGGAGTACTTAAAGAATAAGCTAATAATTGAATTTAGTTCAACAAGGGCTAAGCAACACACTTTTAAAATCTTTATTTATTGTAGAGTGTTGGTATTAGTTTACTGTCCTAAAAATTACAGTATGTATAACACATGGTTTAATCTTAGACGATGTAGGATATTGCGATGCCTTACTCTTGTCATTCTGGCATAAATATTCATGATGAGGTCCTCAAGTTGACGACAGAAGCTGAGCTGACTTTACGCATTCACAACAAACTGCTTGGTTGGAGAAAGCTGACCAGAGTTCTTAGTGGCCGCTTTCCCTTGTTGCTGAAATTAGATTGCAATAAAACATCAATAAAAGTTTGGTTGAATACCTATTTAAAGCTTTATTGTATTTATATTTCACATATCACTTGAAACTTTATGATAGGGACTTTATTTCTTAAGTCTCGTATCACTGACTGCATTTTCACGGTGAACATCTACAGGTTGAAGATGACATGCTTCACTGAAATGAAATCGTAGTAATTGAAAAACTCCCAGTTGCATCTGTGTGGTCATTCAAACTAGTAGTTCTCAGCTCTGGGAGCCCAGACCTGTTTTTAGCCACTGACTAACAGTAAGGTTCAAGATAGAGACTTGGGTTTTTTTTTTTTTTTGAGACAGAGTTTCACTCTGTTGCTCTGGGTAGAGTACTGTGGTGTCTTAAGCTCACAGCAACCTCAAACTCTAGGGCTCAAGTGATACTCTTGCCTCAGCTTCCTGAGTAGCTGGGATACAGATGCCCACCACAATGCCCAGCTAGTTTTTCTGTTTTTAGTAGAGATAGGGTCTTGCTCTTGCTCAGGCCAGTCTCAGACTCCTGAGCTCAGGCGATCCACCTGCCTTGGCCTCCCAGAGTGCTGGGATTACAGAGTGAGGCACCTCATCTGGCCAAGATAGACACATTTAAACAATGAAGGAGACAGGCGTGTCTACAGAGGACAGGATGCTCACTATGTGTGTGGCAGAGACTGCTCCTTGGAGAACCTGGACATCTGTTCTCAGAAATTAAAAACCTCTTTGGATTATTATTTTTTTTAAGCTCTTTTAAGAATGGTAGCTCTTCATGTGTTCTTTTTATTTAACAAATGACCATGAACTAGGCCCTGTGTATGTCCTTAGCCTTAAAAAAATTTATAATTTGGAGCAGTCTTTCTCACGGGAGCAAGCCTTTCTTCCCTGGAGAGAATCCAGCATAAGCCCGTACACCGTATACGATGAATTCTCTGATCCTATGGGGATGGCACTAGCTGCATACTTGACAACAGATGAGAAAATTGTCACTCTAATTCTTCATGCAACTGGGGTGATAAAGGCACTCAAAGAACTTCCAACTCAGCCTAAGGATGGAAGTTTTCAAGCAAAGCTTCTTAGAGGAGGCAATACCTGAGGTTTTTTGATGAGAGCCTTCATAGGTTAAAGGAGGTGAGGATGTCTTAGGGAGAAGGGAGAGCAGGTGCTAACAGCAGCAAGAGTCTCCCTGTCACTGGAGTAAAGAGTGCACAGGGGAGGCAGGGGCCGAGGTAGAGAAGAAGGGGGCAGCAAGAGGTCACATAGAAGGCTGAGGAGTTTTTGTTCAAGGTGAGAGAACTTGAAGGGTTGTAGACATTGGAGAAATGATAGTTTAGGAAAATTACTCTGACAACATGAAGGATACAGTGAAGGGCATGGATTTGAGTAAGGCAGGGAGACTGGTTAGTAGCCTTTGACAGAAATGGAGGCAAGACTTGATAAGTGCCTATGGGTATCATTAAAGGCCGGTTCAGATTAGTGCTGCACAGCAAACCACCTTAAAACGTAGTGGCTTACGGCAGCAGTCAGGGTGGGCAGGGCACAGCAGAGATAGTTCATCTGGTGTCTACTCCATGTGCTAGCTGGACGCTGGCTGCTTCACTCACATTCTGTGCCCCAGTTAGTGTGAGTCAGACAGCTGGGGACTGGCTGGGGCAGCTCCTCTCTGGAACTTCAGTTCTGGCTGTCGCCTGAGTTCCTTAGTTTTCTTCCTCATAGTCTTTTGTCTTTCTGCAGTGGTCTTTTTTACATGTTAGCTTATGGTTCCCAGGGGCACAAAAGTAGAAAAGCTGCTAGGCTTTCTTGAAGCCTAACCCCAGAATTGGCACAATGTCACTTCTGCTACATTCTGTTAAATAATGAACATCAAAGGTGTAGGTTGTCCTGGCCCACCAATATAACAGAGTGCCTCAAGGAAAAACAGTCCATACCTCTAACGGACAAAGGAATGAGAGAAGTGGCGGGGACAAGGGTGACCTCTGGTTTTCTGGCTTACGTGGCTAGATAGTTGGTGGTGCCAATATCTGAGGGGTATAGGTACAGAGAGAAGCATGGTGAGTTCCACTGGGACTGACTGCACCGTCAGTGGGCTGTCCATAGAGCCCACAGACCAGGAGCTGTCCAGTAGGTTGCTGGCTGGATAGATGGTTTCTGGGTTTCTGTCAACAACAACTTCCTCAACAAAGCTGAGCGATCTTTTTTTTTCTGGAGAAAGAGCCTAAAGCTGTCACTCTGGGTACAGTGCTATGGCATCACAGCTCACAGCAACCTCCAACTCCTGGGCTCAAGCAAGTCTCCTGCCTCCGCCTTCCAAGTAGCTGGGACCACAGGCGCCCGCCACAACGCCCGGCTATTTTTTGGTTGCAACCATCATTGTTGTTTGGTGGCCTGGGCTGGATTTGAATCCACCAACTCAAGTGTACTTGGCTGGCGCCGTAACCGCTTGAGCCACAGGCACTGAGCCAGCTGAGCGATCTTTTTAAAGACATTACAAATGACAGCCTTTCAGAATACCTTATTTTATTACGTTTCCTACAATTGTACAAAACAAAGTTCCATGCAAACCAGCCAGGCCCAAAGTACAGAAATAGAAAGCTAGTGATTTCCACCTCCCCTCCCATCTCCCTTCCTCTGCACAGAGTAGTTCTTATTATGTGCCAGGCACTCTTCAAATATCTGATAAATGGTCATTATTAGAACTCTTGGGAAAAGTGCATGAATTTTTTACTCTCTCCACACCCCAATTGGGCATTTAAGTATAACCCCAAGGCTTTTTAGCCCTCTCACACCCAACACATCCTTTTTATAACAAATACTTTGTAAACTGCTGTTAATCTCTTCAAATGAAAGCTGTTGCTAATACAACCTACCCACATTTGTAGTTTCAAAAAATAATACAATGCCTAGTGATATAAAGGAAAAATAATGGACAATTATACTAAAAACATCAGTAGTTGTGTTCAACGATTTACTTAAAGAACTTTGGATATCATATTGACTCCAATGTCATAAACAGTATTGCCTTCAATAATGTGATTTTTTTCCAAAATGGTTGAATAACTCAATAAAAGTTCTCACAACAATAAACTATAACCTGTTCTCTCTCTATATACCTCATTTACATGTCTAGAAGTTTTATATGAAAACTTTTGGAAGGCCTGCATCCATGTAAACACAAGGTTCTAGGCTTATCACATTATAAACAGGTTATTCACGTCTGTGAGTAAAACTTGTGTGGGACCTCTGAAAGTCACATAAGATATTTTTGTTTTTTGTCTTTGCTGCTTTGGTTTTTTTTGTTTTTGTTTTTTTTTTTTTTGAGATAGAACCTCAGGCTAGAGTGCCATGGCATTGGCCTGGCCAACGACAACAATCTCAAACTGGTTTCTAGTGATCTTGCCTCTAGTGATCTTGCCTGAGTGGCTAGGACTACAAGTGCCTGCCACAATGGTTGGCTAATCTGTTTTTTAGTAGAGATAGGTCTTGTTCTTGCTCAGGCTGGTCTTTTTTTTGAGACAGAGTCTCACTGTGTCCCCGTCAGGAGAGTGCTGTGGTGTCACAGCTCAGAGCAACCTCAAACTCTTGGGCTTAAGTGATTCTCTTGCCTCAGCCTCCCAAGTAGCTGGGTCTACAGGTGCCCACCACAATGCCGGACTTTTTTTTTTTGGTTGTAGTTGTCGTTTATCTCACCCCGGCTGGGTTCGAACCAGCCAGCCTTGGTGAATATGGCCGGCACCCTACCCACTGAGCTATTGGCACCGCCCTCTCAGGCTGGTCTTGACCTCCTGAGTTCAAGGGATCCTCCCACCGCAGCCCCCTAGAGTTGCTAGAATTACAGGCATGAGCCACAGTGCCTGGCCATCACAGAACAGTGTGAAACAAGTTTTTGTTTTGAAGGACACTCCATGTGCTGAATACCTAGGACCCACGGTTCCACCTCCCACACTGTAACAAACTGTACTGGTGGTTCTCAATCATTTTTATAGCCTCAAGGACCTCCATATACAATCCTTATTGTGAACTGCTGGATCCAGAAGCTTGCTGAAACAAACAAAATCAACAAATGTAACAACATAATCCAAAGCAATGTATTGCTTGGATAGTGGTAAATTCTTTCCACAGAAATTTGACTTGTGCAGTGCTTTAACAATTACGAAGTACTTTTATGAACATTTCATTAGCTTACCTTAAAGATGATCTTGACCTTAATCTCTTAAGACTTGTGTCCCTTTGTTGGCAAACCACCAAATGTTAGAATTGTGCATAATAGATGGATATTAAGTTTTCAGTCTTCTCTCAAGGGTCTAGGTGGACCCTAACTTGGTGTGACTGCTGACTCCTGATCCCTTAGCCTGTTTCCCTCCCCAGGTGTTTTCAGTGTTCCTGAGCAAAGTTGACAAGTTCATAACTCTCTTTTAGTGGTGATTTGCCACTTCAGCTAGCTATTTTACTACAAATCATGGTTTGCTATGGTGCTTTCCTAAGTCATTGTCACACCAAGAACATCCAGCCTTGGCTACAAGGCTTCACAAAGCTGACTGGAAGATTGGAGACAGAATAATGATAACAATAGCTGAGCTAAACTGAGAGCTCACTATGGGACAGGCTCTGTTCTTTTTTTTTTTTTTTTGAGACGGAGCCTCAAGCTATCCCCCTGGGTAGAGTACCATGGCATCACAGCTCATAGCAACCTCCAACTCCTGGGCTCAAGCCAGTCTCCTGCCTCAGCCTCCCAAGTAGCTGGGACTACAGGCGCCCGCCACAACGCCCGGCCATTTTTTGGTTGCAGCCATCATTGTTGTTTGGC
>CAUYQV010079571.1:0-14319 GCA_963574575.1 Galagoides demidoff
GTACCTTTTGGTTGTATTTTGGGGGTCGCAGCTCACCTCAGGAAGGTTGAAGTGTGCTCCTCAATCTTCTCTCTTGGCTCTGCTCCAAACCATCAGCTAATTAGCTAAACTTCTGTCCTTTCAGCCTCCTTCTGGATGGGAACTTCTGTAAAAAGCTGGCTGCAGTCCACCATCTTGGCTCCGCCCCAAGACAACTCTTTAAAGTGGGCATTAGTTCATCCATCTTTAAGATGAGAACATTAAGCTTGGAAAGTGTAGTAACCTGTCCAAGGACACAGTTGAATTGGGATTCAAACCCACATCTAATCCAAATTCTTGTGTTCAAGCAGTCTACTCTATGGTCTCTAAATACTGTTTTTCTCTTCTAGTACACAGAAAATCATTTTGTCATGCTATTGTTTAGGTGCTTTAAATTGCATGACAAAAAAATCAAGATAAGGAGGTTTTCTCCACAGCTAGTCAGGAAAACTAAGAGCAAGACTTAACATCTTTTCTGTATTCTGCTATTGTGACATGTGGAGTCTTGCTGACCCTGGAAGGACTGGCCCTCCCAAGGCTTAGCTAATACCTAAAGATAAAGACAGCTTAGCTGAAGAGCAAAGCTTATCTTTGAAATGAAGTCAACCAACCCTGTGTTCACACTCAACTGTCTCCCTTATTGGCCTCGCACATTCCAGACCAAAGATTCTTTTGTCTTAGCCTCCCAAGTAGCTGGGACTACAAGATCCTGCCACAATGTCCAGCTATTTTTACTTCATCTTCCAGATAGTATGCTCTTTACAAGCTCTGTTACTTTCCTTTACTACAAGTTCATGTGTATCTCCCTTGTCCCCCTTAGTAGAAGCTGCCTTTCAAGTGGTCTGGAAATAGGGTGATAGAGGAGCTTTCAGTCCTTGTCAGGACTCCAAGAGAAAGCCTCTCACTTTATCTTTAGAATCAGCAATAAGGAGGAATCAGTGCTCCTGTTGACCTGTCCTGGATCCTGAGAACAAGATCAGGCACACTCATGCTGGCTGACATCACCTACTCCCCTTGAAGTTCTCATCCAGCACAGTGAAGACAAATCCTTTATCTTTGTTGGGACTCATCTAATTCCTGTAGACTCTAGCACCTTGCCTGGCTTAAGAAATGTCGGAAAATGAAAAGATTGGGAGTGGAGAAAAACAAAATCTTATTGAAGTTTTCTTCCAAGAATTCTCTCCTCACTTTTTAGTTTAGTAGGAAATCCCTTGTTTAAAAAAACAAAATGGTGGAAGGACAAACTTTAATTGAGAGATGGGCAACCCAGCAGGAGAGGGCACCATTTGGGGAAGAAAGGATAGGCAGGTTTAGGGTCACCTAGTTATTTGAGTGATTGCAGTAGGGCTCTAGAGCACAGGGCTGTCCCTTGTTGCCTGCTACCTGACTCTGGAGTGATGCCCTCATAGATGAAGTAAAACACCCTGACTAGGGCACTTCTCACCAAAATGCATTACATGAGAAATGCAATGTAAGAGAAAAAGATGAAGGGGAAAGTATATTGAAGAAGGTTCAAAGGATCAAGTTCAGAATCAAAAGCATTTTCTGGAATTTAAGATTACCATATGCATAAAAGATAGTCATTTTTAAGGCCTTACTTAGTAGCATGAGAAATCAAGTGAAAGCAAAACTCTAAAGGTACAGAGCAAAGACACAAGATTTATAGCACAATGAAAATACATAGCAAGGTATTTGGTGCATAGATCCAGGAAACCAAACATGTGAACGAGTTCCAGAAAGAAAAAAGATGAGTCTACTTACACAAATAAAACTTCCATTAAAACAAAATTGAATCTGATTGAAATGGCTAACCATGTCCCAGAAAAGCTTGATAAAAGATATATACTTAGCATAGTAAAATTCATGATCCCTAAGAATAAAGTGAAAATCTTAAAAGCTTACATACACAGGGAAATGGAATCAGGCTTAAGTCACACTTTCATTCACAGCATGTAGATATAGAATATTTGTAGACTACAGAGAGGTTGTAGAACTCAAGGATCTATCCTTAGACAAGTATTATTCACCTGTCACATTATGGGTTCAGGGGTTATATCTACCAATTACTCTAAGGAAAATATGTGGGGAAAAAGACAACAGTATTAGGATAGGAAGCTCAAGATAGGAGAAGATGAAAATTGAGAACAGTAGTAAGCAGTGAACCTAACAAGAAAATTTGTGACAATATCTAGATAAAATGTAAATTTAAATATATTGAAAATAGCTTTCCCTTACACATGTATTAACGAGCCAATAGAAATAAAAACACTCTAATGTTAACATCAGTGTTGAGATAAAAAATAAGGATGGACACATACACACACACCACCTGCCACAAACAAAAATCTTCCAATTATGGAATACACGTTTGTCTTAAAGTGGTAAGCTATGCATTATGTTTAATTTCTTTACAGATGAGTGTTATTTTTATAGTTCAGGGAAATTCTATTCAGCTACAAAAAGTGAAATCCTGTCTTCTGTAGCAACATGAATGGAGCTAGATGTCATCTTAAGTGAAAGGTAAGCACAGAAAGTTAAATATCACATGTTCTCATTTATAAATAGATGCTAAGATTCTATACATGTGGACAAAGATGAGAATGATGGACAATGGACATTTAGAAGGACAATGGGGAGGACAGTGGGTGATGAAAAATTAAAAGGTATCATTTACTTTGGTGATAGACACTGTATGAAGCCCTGAGTTGAGCACTACAATCTATAACAAAACTGCACACTTACACTATAAATTTGTATTTTTGTAATTAGCATGTATTCTTTAATTAAATCATAGCTGTGTGCAACAATGCAATCATGGGGTACAGTGTGGTATTTTGATATACAATTTGAGATATTTTCATCAAACTGGTTAACAAAGTCTTCATGTCATTTTCTTAGTTGTTATGTCAAGACATCCATATTCTACTTTTAGAAAGATTCACCTGTACCCTTGTAAGATAAACCATAAAGGTGATCCCTCCAATCTCCCTCCCTTCACTCATCCTCCCTCCCCTCTCCCTCCTGCCTCCCCATATTCTTATAATTAGGTTATAGATTTCATA
This sequence comes from Galagoides demidoff, assembly GCA_963574575.1. NCBI lineage: Eukaryota > Metazoa > Chordata > Mammalia > Primates > Galagidae > Galagoides > Galagoides demidoff. The sequence continues at coordinate 3,081 of CAUYQV010079571.1, forward strand.
TGAAAGCTATGGAATGTATTTTTCAATGGTGCTCTCTAAAAGGAGCTGCAGTCACAGGGGAGGTAAGACAATGGCAGGTGGGCTGTGATGACGAGGGTGTAGTACACAATGGAACAAAGCAACACAAAGACAATATTCTCAGTCGTCCTATGTTAGAGGATATGCATCCCTCACAGCCAGCCCTCCATCCCGGAAGGTGCTTAACAGAGCGGCATCTTTGTCATTTGTTCACATTCCGCATACTGGATTGTGTTAAGCTTCATTTCTTCATTAAACGGATTTGCAGATGTCGTTTCAAATGATAGGAACGATACTCACGCACAATACTTGAGAAAAAAGATGAGCAACTGTCACAGGTTTTTGTGCCACTGTCAATGAAGTAGCAAAGTTTTCTTTTTTTTTAATGGTGGACCTCAATGATTATACATTTTCCATTTTCCAAAACATAACATTAAGTAAACAAATAGCTCAAATTGATCTTTTCTGTGATGAGAACTGAGGTCAGTTTTTGTTACCTAGCAACTATTGGAACAAACAGCCATCTGTATCTTCAAGGTAAAGGGGACACTTTAACATGGGACGAGAAAGTAACCCTTTTTACAAAGATTTATGTAAAATGGATAACATCTTTTGAGTTGTTTGTAGGAGCATCACAAATGTAGGTGTGACACCAAAGAAGGTGGGAATTTATGAGCCAAATTTCAACGAAACCTTTGGTTGGAGGGAAGTTTAGTAAATGCTCTGTTAAATGGATATACAAAGAATGGAGAGTTATAGTATTTATTTCCTGCAATATCTCAGTCCTACTTCTAGGTACTCAAATTCTTAGAGTCAAGGAGTCAAAGGGTTTAATGGGTTATTGGATTTTTTTCCCCCAGAGAAATTAAATGACTTTCCCAAGAACATAATCCTTTCAACTACATCTCACAGAAGACTTGAGAAGGTTGGGTGTTGATTTCAAAATATGTGTTTTTCTATTCTGTTCCTTTTTAAAGTGACAATTTGATGTTCTGAAACAGCATAGGATTTGGCATCAAATTTTTGCATGAGGTTCCGGTACTGACCCTCTCAATTATCACCTCTGCAACCCATGGCAGGTCATTTATCTTCCAAGCCTCAATTTCCCCAACCAAGGAATGGTGAAACTATTACTGATTTTACCATTTAACTATTACTGATTTTCTTGCAGCATACACACTGCAAATAACAAATTTAGTTGTTTGTTATACTCAGTTGCTTCCTTCAGATCATTGCTCCCAGGACGTGCTGAGAAACTGGCAGCCCACGTTACAAAGTACTAATTGGGTTCCCTGCAGGGAAGCCAACACTTCAGCTTCTTTTTTTTTTCCATTTATCTTTCAAATGTGAATGGATATTCTTCTCTTGATATTAGTTTGGCTCTTTTACCATGGGCCAATACTTGACTCTGTCTGTGTGGACAGCCCATCTCTCAGAGGAGAGACAGTGCCCTTCACAAGCTGGAGGAAATGTGCCTTAAGGATAGCTCTAAACTACCAGTGTTATCACCTTCTGTCTTGTTTGTTCTGGGTCAAACTCTAAGGTGTCTCATTTTTATTTTTGTTCAATTCGTCATCTCCCACCCTGAAAGTGCTCACCAACACCTCTTGATTCATCAAAATTGCTTTCTGGTCCAGAAAAAGCATTTACTCCATGGAACATTCCTCAGCCCTTCAACTCTTTCCAAACAGATAATTCTGCCTTGTTTTTCAACTTTGGAGACTATCTTCAATTAATTTCAGCCAGATGTAAATCATATCATTTGCAAATGCTGCTATTCCAAGTAAATGGAGAAAGACAGTTATTGACCATCTATACTTGGAATTTAGAGATGAATATAACCATCCCTCATGGTGCCCCCATGTTCAGACTAGACCAACGTGGAAATAATCCCAGGGCAGTGCAAAGGCCTCAGTAGAGGGATGAGTCTAATTTTAATCAGATACTTTTTTGTACAATTATTTCTATCTTTGCTTGTTTCCGAAAAGATCTATACTTCCTCGTGTTGGTGTAACTTATGAATACCTCCTCAGAATTTTTTGTCTTTCTTAGTTCATTTACTGCATTTTAGAATATCTCCTGGACTAATGTAGCCTATTTTCTACTTGTTCATAGAGTGGGCAGTGAGGCAGAGCTGAAGACAAGGCAGCCCCTTTCAGGAGGAAACATTGGGGGTACTGGGAAGAATCCAGAAGGCAAACATGGCGGCTGAGAGAACCTGGCAGTACAGTGACCACATTGAAGCTATGTGGACTGGACTGAAGGAGAAAATTTTTGAGGGCACATGATAGCTAGTATATTGGTTTCCTGTTGGTGCATATACCAATGACCACTACAGCTTAAAGCAGAAAGCGTTTTCACCTAGTGCTGTAGATCCCAAGTTAATTCTAGCTAGGCTGGGTCTCTTACTCAGGGTCTCACACTCATGATGTCAGGCAAGGTGAGTTTTCTTCGGGGCTTTGAGGAAGAATCCACTTCTAAGAGCATTCACAGTTCCCTGAGGTTGAATGCCTGAAGTTCTGTGTTGTGACTGTATGAGCGCCCTTAGAGGATGCTCTTGAGTTCTTAAAATTTGGCCCCCACCACAGTTAGAACCAGCCACAATGTTCCTCACATGGAATGCAGGTGCACTGCAAACCTCTGCTTTCAGGAAAAATCCAGTCCCTTCTCCTCAAGAATAATCATTCTTTCTGAAAATCAAATGTATCAAGTAACATAACTCAATCCAGGAGAGGTACCCCAGGACATTGACAGTTCACACCACCACTCAGAGGGGATTATGCCCTTCCACCCAGAGGAGGGAAACCTGGTGGCATGCTAGACCCACAACTGTGTTCCTCCTCTGTGGTTCCTGAGACAGTGCACTTCCCATCAGGAGATGAGGAAGAGGTAATCATGGACCAGGCTGAGAGGGTCATAGGCTTTGAGGGACAGGAAGACAGACCAGAGAAACATCACATAGGAAATTACTGCACACTCCAGTTTCTCCTAAGGCCAGAAGACATGCTGCTGTTCAAGCAAACATTTTAAAATAGATTGAACTGTCTTGACAAGACAAACACTTTGGAATCCCTAGCCTAACAGTCCATGTGCCAAACAGGAGGCTGCATTCAATTGGAAATTGCAAGTAAAGGCATAAGTAAGCCTTGGCCTCTAATCAGAATTGTACAAACTTCAGCCCAGTGAAAACATTTGGTAAAAATTAAGAAATATTCTTACGGTGTACTTTTCCCCTTAACCTCCTTGGCTAGGAGAAAAAGTAAGAAAAGGTTGTTCTCTGGCATAATAAAAGATTATGTTATCTAAAAATAATAGCTGCAAATGTCCAAGGTCTTAGCTAGGCCTTGTGCAAAACACTTGGCAGGTATTATTTTGCTTAGTGTCTGAAACATCTTAACAAGGCAAGCACTGTATTAGGTGAGAGAACACACACATATATACATACATATGTGTGTGTGTGTGTGTGTGTTATATATTCCTTACTCAGAATTAGAGGCACAGTAAGCCCTTACCAGGGTTCTTCCTTAACTTACATGGCCTAAGTTAGAGTGAGGAATCTCACACGTGTTTTAGAGGCTTTTGTGGAAGTAAAGAGGTAAACTTGTTGAGCTCAGTTCCAGAGCTAATAGTGTACTTCTAAAGGCTTAATCAGCTCTCAAAGATCCCCCGATTAGCAGCATTTGCAGATTTTCCTGACGTTTAATAAATACTATAGCTAATTTCCAGCTCCAACTTGATCTCATCAAATGTGGACTTATGAAGAGAGGCTATTTTAGCCTAGCAGGTAAAAAAAAATCTGGAATCAGACTGTCAGTGATGCACTAGAGACTTCTGAAACAAAGAGAGCTGCACAATAGAACTGACTTGGTCAAAAACTAGGGGTTTCCAGGACTGGAGGTAACAGATCTTGACACCATCAGGGAGAACTATAAAATGAAACTTTGTATTAAAACATTATAGAGTATAGAAAGGAAGGATTAATTTCTTGTTCCTTCCACAATCTCCTCTTTGCAGGTGGAACATTTTCCCATCTGCCTCTGCTTCCAAAGCTCAAGGAGGAGTCTGCAGGACTCCCCTGGTTAATGATGTCGAGAGCCATGTCAAGGGGACAGCTCTGCTCTTTTCTACCCCTGAAATCTCTAGTCACCCTCATCTAGTCCTATTTCAACATTCTAGGGTGGGATTTTTTTCACCTAATACCTTGTAAAAATCACATTCTTGGCAATTTTCTTCACCACTGTCTTCCAAAGATTGGAACTATAAATAATAGGAAACTTTAATTACAAATTGCTTTTTTTAAACAGTGTTTAGAGATGTAGTGTTTAAATCTCCATAAAATTACACCTTTGAAATTGCTTAATTATGTTTTCCCTGTCGATCTAAATTACTTATAAAAGGGAAATTTTAAAAATATATAGTTTCTGATTCTTTCCCTGAATCATCACAGTAGCATCACTTTTGCTCCAGAAGATAACAGTGTTCACACAAATACTGCAAACATCAGCAAATTAAGGTTAGGCTCACAGGGGCGTGGGAGTAAGAGGGAGGAGACACTTCAATCTCCTGGTTGGGTTTAATTTATGTCTAATGGATTAAAAAAAAAACACCCACTTAAAAGTTTGGTTCTTACTCAAAACCTTGCAGTGAAGGCATAATAGTTATAAAAGGCTTTGTTAAATTTCTTTACAAAGATGTTGTTCTCTAGGGCAATGAGCCCTGGCTTTCTTTTTAATTGCAATTACTCCTGTATTAGGCTCACTTATTTGCATAATAAAAATAATCATTTGCATTTATACAATTCCTTTCTTCCTAGGAGCGCATTCTCATGAAGTATATCTCACTTACCTTCAAAAGTCCTATCACGGTACAGATTCGCAGGCCAGCGGTTTAGATTAATAATATTATGGAAATGTTCATTGAAAACTCTGCCTCACTGTCTAGCAGCACAATCTACCAATAGGACGGCACCAGGGAGTACCTCAAGTACTGTTTTCTCTGGTCCCAAAGCTACCTTCCCAGGTTTAAGCTACCATAAGCAGCAAAGCAGTGGTACCACATGCAACGTTATATACTTACAGGCATGAAAGCTGTGGAAATAAGAATAAGTGATGGGTACTTTGAAGATGGGAATCTACGCACAAATGCCAAAGGCATTCACAATTTATCCTCCTGCCACTCTGTGCAGGGTGCAAACAATTAGTTTATTAGGTCTTAGTATGTTGCACATAGGAAAGAAAGCATATTCTAGTGGTTCTCAGACTTGGCTGCATTTTAGAATCACCTGGTGAGCTTTTACAAAACCACAAATACCTGGGTCCACAATAAAAGTCTCTTAATTGATCTCGATGGAAAAATCGTGTCAACTAAAGACTCCTCAGGTGTCTTTACTACACAGGTCAATTCTGGGAATCATTGGTTTAGTATAAACAATTCTGAGTTGTTTCTGGTCAATAATTAACCAGCTATGTGATCTTGAGAAAAATAGTCCCTTGGGTTACAGAATATTACATTGAAAAATTAGACATTTGGATTTAAAAGAATTTCCTTTTACCTCTAAACTCTTATGTTCTATGAAAAATGCTCAGTTCTAATTATGAATTATCATTCAACTCATTTACAATATGGAAATACAGGCAAAAATATATTGCTGGGCTTTTACTTCCAGGAAATATATAAACTACAAAATATGTGGGAGACCAAAACGTACATAAGAAAATCACTATTCAAATTTGCATATGTTAAGGATGTATAAAGGATCATTTTAATATTGACAATTTCTCTAGAACTCAGTTACTAGTATAAAAGAAAAATCACATTGGACCAGTTTAAAGTTTACAATAGGGGAGGTTGAGATTAAATTCACCTGCACTGAAACCAAAGGCTGAAGGGGGGGATTTTTAAATGCTGGAGTGAGTTAATGCAAAAGTAGGAGAGGAAGTTAGGAGTGAAGGCTGATTAATAAACCATCTGCATTTTCCCGTCAATGTTACTGCCTAGGAAACAAGAGCCTATATCTCCTTAGATGATGACATTTCAAATGAGCATCCTTGAGAAAGACAACTTGGGGTTATAGGAATTTTCTCAAAGGAGCAGAGAAAGAATTTATAGCTTCTAGCTTTCTAGAGTAAATATTTTAAGAGAAGGGGAGTCAGAAAAAATGTATCTGAAGTTTAGTCAAGGTGAGGGGAACATTAAAGCCTTATTACTGCTCTTGGTGTTGGACAGGAAACGCCTGTAGCTGGATGGCTTTCTCATCTCTTAGCTATTTAGGCTGATGAACCACCATACTTTTGTCAATTATAAATCATACTTTCCCTACATTTTAACTTTTCCAAAATCTGAGTGTGCATTACACTCAACGGTGTCTTACACATTGCTATTGATTGGGGAGTAGTAGTGATATCAAATGGCATAATGTGTCTTCAAAAAGACTCAACTGGGCAGTGCCTGTGGCTCAAAGGAGTAAGGCACTGGCCCCATATGCCAGAGGTGGTGGGATCAAACCCAGCCCCAAACAAAAACTGCAAAAAAAAAAAAAAAAAGACTCAACTATAATTCATTTTGGAAACTCATTTTGTTGAAAAGAGTAAATTGTAATGGTATTAATAAGTACCAAAGAGGAACAAAGGAAGGGGGATGGGAGGAAAGCCTGGCCTGATGAAGCAGTCAGTCTAGAGGGGCCATGGAAACATGGAACACTGACTCAATTGATCAAGCATGTCCTGCACAAACTACAGCTTCCATATTTGGGCTTATGGTGAACACGGTACCACCAATACCCCCACTACTGGTAAAATCAACAGACCACAGTCAGGAAAGAACGTGGGCAATATGGTAGCCATGGTAATCAATGACCAACAGAAAAAGACAAAGGTGCCTGGAGACACAGAGACCAATGAGTCAATTTGAAAAAGAGAGAAAGGATTATTTATACTTTTAACATAGCCTTTGAGTCTCTTAACTTTTAAGAGGGACTCACTTCCACCTCTTTGGAAGTGCACTGAACTTTCTTTAAACTTTCACCTTGTTGCCAAAGCCTGTGTGGATTTACTTTTGCCGTCTGTTCACACTGCCCACCCTGTTAGGTTTTGCTTTAGGTCTTTACTCACTCACACTGTCTATTCCCACAGCACCTGGCAGACCTTGCTAGTTATACAAGTAATAGAAGCAGACCCCACACCCCAAACAAATACTTACTGTCAAAGTAATTGAAAATCTCTAATTTATTGCAACATTAAAACTAGTTCTCTATAGATGAAACCGTTACATTTTGTTATTGGAACATGTGCATAAGACAGGTGCCTCTCACCTGCCAGGCAGTGAATTAAAGGCATGAGAAAACACCCATACCATTGAAAAGATAAGTTACAAAGCCATAAAGAGCTGGTGTGGCCAGCTGTTACTATTTTTTCCTTCTTAGTGGTACATTAAAGTGATATAACACATCTTAGAATTAGTGGAGACTTATACCTAGGAAAATATGGTAGCTTTGTCACGCTGTGACTGCTGGGCCTAAGCCACCCATGCTGGTCCATTATGTTTGCCCAACAAAAGAAAAATTACTGCATCTGTATATGCTTCTAACAAAAGATGTTTCAAGGGACTAAAGGGAAGACAATTTAGAGTAACAAGCCATTTTTGTGATTTCCAGATATTAGTAATCCCTTTTTAACCTAGCCCCTCTTTTCATTATTTTACTTTAAACAGAATCTGAGTCTATCTCTCCACGTGTCCAGTAACAAAGCCCCAGTGCTGTGCAATGCACTGCCTTGATGACTGCTCTAATAATCAGTAAGAAAGCTTCTGTGTATTATTCAAAACTCTAGGTTCAAAGACACCTATGCCATCTTTTGTGAAAAAGAACGACTTCATGCAGGTTTACAGTGGGTAAAATTCATTGAATCAGCAAAGCCACACACAGATAATGGTTTACGTTTTCTTAAGCCCAAAGGAGAGTGTTAAAAAAGCAAGGTGGATTTTCCTAAGATTCCTTGATTCAGGTTCAAATGAAATAATTCTTAAAGTGCTTAAAGTGAGAGATCCTAGGGGGTATCATTAGTGACTTGTCAGTGGCTACCTTCGATGGTTGGAGGCTGTGTCGTTCAACTTCTGCAAAGGCCTTAGAATACTGCTGTTTCGTGGCCTCCAGAGAATGCTCAAGTATAGAAGATGTCACGACAGACCTGTGGTTGAAGTATAACCCCCATGGTTGTCCCCAGTGTGGTTGCTGTGACCATGTCTGTTGCTCAGCAGTGATGCAGTAACTTTCTTTTACCTGGCCTTTGAAGTTCTACTACTCCCTGGGAACTGAACATAGTTCAGTGGGATCCACATACTGGTGAAAGATCATCTGTGTTAGACTAATCTTAGAACTCTAAAATGATTGCTCATCTTCAGGGCAAGCTTTGAAATGAAACCAAAAATCAAAGTTTGACAGCAGGAGCTCTCAGTTTGGATACAGAACATTTGGGTTCAACTCCTGCCTCTGTCGCTGAACAAGTGGCCCGAGTTCGGAAAGCTGGTTAACATCTCCACGTCTCAGCTTCACTAAAAATTGAGAAAGGCTGGTGTGAGAACAAAATGTGATAAAAAATGTTTTGCAACACGTGAAATAATCTACCAACGTTACATGCTATAGAACTGCAGTAATAAATGCTGCCATCCCTACCCTTAGATGAACCCCCAAACCATATAGGTTACGTGTGTATAGTGGCAAGTGTTATCTTTGCAACAGAAATGGTGTCCTTTATTTCACCTCTTACATTGGATTTCTTTAGAAAATCTTTCAAGAATTGTTAGAGGATGCCTCAATGTATTGAAAGTGCTAAGTGACTTGGTCAAAGACTTATGGTTATAAAGGGATAAATGAACAACAATGAAAAGTTACTTCACAAGAAGGAGATGTGCAGAGGACTGTTTACAATATTGCACTCCCGCTGAGACTTTAGAGTCACACTTAAGTTGTTTGCTCACCCATCTCGCATCATTATTGAACAGTTTGAAGACAATTCCTGAGGGGCACTTAAACCATAAATGTCATGTTGTCAAACCGTTAATGTAACCTGGGCCCTTTAAATGTGTTTCTATTCTTCTGAGACACTGCTAGAATTTTAAGTATTGACAAGATTCTGGTCTAGATAGGATGATTCTTGAATATTCTTCAGGACCCTGGGCCTCAGACTGTATTTGGATTTTTTGCTATAGAATTCTCTTGGCCCCTAATCAGCTGTAGAAAGGAGAAAGCATCTACTTTCTCCAAACAGAACCACAGTGCAATGAGCACAGGGAAATGCCCTGCAGACTGAGTACCACCGGAAGCGTTGGTCATCAGGTGTCTGACGCTATCAACATGTTCTGTAACCTACATGGTGCTGGAATAGTGATGGCCAACACTGGACGGTTGTTTTCTGTGCTGGGCGCTGTGTTAAAGTGCTTTACATACATACATTGAGGCTCATATGGGATTTTCATAAGAGTAAGAAAACAGTGTAATTGCATAACACGGAATAGTATTACCCTATTTTTACAGAAAAGATTGGTAAGGAACAGAGATGCTTAGTGACTTACCCAAGGAAACAGAGCTTGTTGTGTGGGGAAAGAATTTTAGCCAAGCAGTCAGTTCCAGAATCGAGGTCTCAAACCCTATGTCCCACACACTAGTGAATGTTTTTCATGATAGCACTATTAATGGAACTATCTCCCTCAGGTGGACAATTTCTAATCACCCTTCAGGTTTCAGTTTAAATTTTTCTTCCTTCTTCAGGCTTTTCTCAACCCACTAGACTTCTTACATACTCCCAGTACTCCATTCCTCTCCGTAACATTTCCTGCAATTGCAATAAAATACTTCTCTAACACTTTAATTTCCCTCTCCTCCCATGTCCCACTCTCAGACAGCAGGCATGGTGATGGTGAGAGCCCAGTGGGAGTTAAGACAGGGCAGTGACATTCAAAGGCTCTTGATGATTCCAACACTCCCTTGTTGACCACTGAAACAGGAAAACTAAAGAAACCCCGAAAGGATGACAACATGACCGTTGCCCTCCGACGTACAGAACAGGGTAACTTCTTTCAGGAGGTTTGGAATATCTGACTTCTCTGAACTTGATTTTCTTTCTCTGAGGCACAAAAGAACCCCATCCTACAATCTCTGAAGAGCCTGCCACATTTCACTTCCATATAACTCCATACACCTGCACACCTCTTTGCCACGTGAAAAGGAAAGAATAGAACTTCCCTGTAGCAAAACTGTCTATAGTGGGAAAACTTGAAGATCATACATATTCACTGTTGCTGTAAATCCATGTATGTAACCCACATACAGGAAACCAAGCCACCAAGAGTGAGTAGCCAATTAAAAGTCAAACAGAAGGAAAATCTGAAACAAAAGCAAGAACAGAAGCATGGTGTAGCACATGCTATCATGAAACATTACGTTAAATATAAAAGCTTTAAATGCATTCTAAAATTTTCCATCTTAAATAGAATAAAGAGCCACAGTAAACCTGAAAGTATTTTTAAACTTATCTCGAATAAACCTATAGTCATGTTCATGTAAGTTCCTTATATCCTTAGTATATACAACTGAGAAACACAAATTATGACTATAAACCATGGGAGGAAATAAATACAAAAAGATTTAATGCAACAAATGTTTAATTCTGAATAAAAAGGAATAAAGTTGGGTTTTTTTGTTTGTTGTTTGTTTTGAGACAGTCTTACTTGTTGCCCTTGGTAGAGTGCCCTGGTGTCACAGCTCACAGCAACCTCAAAACTCCTAGGCTTAAGTGATTCTTTTGTCTCAGCCTTCCAAGCACCTGAGACTACAAAATCAAGCCACAACGCCCGGCTGCTTTTAGAGACAGGGGTCTCGCTCTTGCTCAGGCTGGTCTCAAATCTATGAGCTCAGCCATCCACCTGCCTCAGCCTCCCAGAGTGATGAGATTACAGGTGTGAGCCATGGTGCCCAGCCTAGGAATAAAGTTCTTAATAGATTATTAGATCTTCCCTTTTACCACTAGATGTGGAACAACTATTTTAAAAATATTACCAAATTAGTCTGTTCGTGATTGCCCCATCGGAGTTTAATCCTCTATGTATACATCTAAAATGTACAATGGGAGAAAATATTTGCAGGTTATGTCTCCAACAAAGGGTTAATAACCAGAATCTGCAGAAACTCAAACGTATTAGCAAGAAAAGAACAAGTTATCTCATCTCA
>CAUYQV010079572.1:0-20864 GCA_963574575.1 Galagoides demidoff
AGGGTTGCTGAGAGGATCAAATGAGATTATCTAGGCAAAACACCCAGAACAGAGCCCGGCTCATAGCGAGCTTTTATGTTCAATAAATGCCAGCAATCATCAACCACTTAGCAAACTTGAATACCTCCCCGTGTGTTAATCTTATCACCTGCCACTGCTGCCTTAAAATTGCCCAACATGAATTATAAACTTTGCTCTCTCTGTGCTCGGCATCTGTGCAGCAGAAGCAGAGTGGAGCTACCCCCAACCACCACCACTTCTAGTCGGTGCATGAAAATGACGCTGGTCTCAGCTCTCAGGGCCTCCATGCCCCACGTAATCACACACATCACCTTGTTTAGGCTTTATCACAACCCTGCTTGGGAAGGATTATTTACTCCCTTTTATAGAGTGAAGAAATCAAGACCAAGGGAGGCTAAATAATTTGGCTAAAGTCACCCAGCAGGCAAAGAACCAAGGTCTGTTGGACTCTGAGGCTGCAGTCTTATGACAGCTCCTCTGTTCTGAGCCCTGGGGATGCCACTGGCTTTTGTCCCGGAACCCATGTCCATAGGCTGTGACTCCTGCCTGGTGAGATCTGGCACCTGGCATGGGCAGTCCTAGACACCGCTACCGACTCCCCAAGAGCTGGGTCATGACCATCCTGCCCATTGTCCAGGGCGTAGCATACGTGGATGCTTCTTAAGCCTCTCCTGAATGTGACCAATTCCTCTCACCATCCTCTTTCCCCCAGAAGATTCCAGAACAAAGTCCAGAGTTAAAATGACTGAGGAAAAGGCCTCCCTCCCATAATTCAAAATTGTTTTGTTTGTCCTAATTACAACCTGAGTGCATGCCCAGGGCTGCCAAGGAGGCCCCATGGGTCAGGAGAACAGACCCACACATTTTGGCCTACAAATACTGTCACCAGCCACCTCTTTCCATAGATTACATCTAAAACGATGACAACAGTTCTGGAAATGTCAAGGACAGGTGGCACTCCCTTGTTATGGGTTTATAGCAAGGCCTCTCTTGTTACAAGATGCTGAGGAGCCCTCTGACTCCAAGGTCTGACAGTGTCAGCTGGTGATGAGAGGGCCAGGTTTCTCAGCAACCATGTTGCCTGGAAAATTGCCCTAGCAATACCAACCCGAAGTTGCCAGATTGAGGGAGTGTGCCCTTGCGTGAGGCAATTAATGACCTGGGGTCTTTTCATCAGCAAAGGCAGGCGAGGCCCCAAAAGGGGGAGGTGGGAGAGGGCTAGGGACAGTGCTCCTGGTGCAGGCAGGGACTGGCCTGGGCAAGTGCACGGAGGGAGGAAGGGCTGATCCACACTAAGGATGGCTGCCGCCTGGCTTCAGGGCCCCACTGACATAGGATGTGATATAAACAGAGCCCATTGGAGTTGTGCAATGGGCAGCGGCGAGGCCAGGGGGGGAGTCAGGAATGTTAGGATCCTCCACACCGGCCCCGCCTCCCTGCAAGGAGTCTTAATTTAGATCTGGATCTGCAATTCCGGTTAATGCAAGAAAATCACACCGCGGAGATTCCCAGGAAGGGCGTCTCACCAAGGACTGTACCTGGGTTATTTCTCTGGCGTTCTTCTCGGGCTCATGCAACCTAAAAAGGAAAGAGACAGATAAAAATACCCTCCCTATCTCAAGCACTCATGCAAATTGATAAGAATAACATTTAGGCTCCACTTCCGACACGGGCAGAGGACATGGATGAACGGTTCGCGACAGAAATACAACTGCTTATCAAATGTTTGGACAAAGGGGTCAATCTCACGAAAAAGGAATTTTAAACAATGCGTTATTATTATTTTTTTTTAACTTACTCTACTGGCAAGGATCTTTAACAATTGTAATATTCGGTGTTGGGGGAGGCAAGGTGAGACTAACTGGCACTTTCACGTGTTCCTGGTGGGAGAGACAAACCAGCTCAAACTTTCTGGGAAGCAGCTGGCAAAATCAAGAGCTTGGAAGGTGTCCTCATCTTTTGACTCATAATTGCGCTTCTTTTGGAGGAATTCAAACTACAGGAAAAGCTTTAAACATAAAGGCATTTATCATGGGTGGGATTGGGGAGGGCGGTTTTCATCGTAGGGCTCTGCCAATTGGGACTGGTTAAGGAAATTAGGATAAATCCACAGATAAAGATTTAAAAGGTTTATAAGACGGTATATTCTTTTAAAATTAGAAATGATTACATTAAGACGATAAGTGAAAAAGAGAAATTCTCTGTGGGATTTTCTCAATTATGAAAAATGTGTGGGTAACACTGGAAGGAAACACAGCAAAATGCTAACCACGGTGGTCTTTGCACGGTATTTTTTCTTCATTTTAGCTTCTCATATTCTCTAAGTGTTCTGTATTATAAAACATCTATGTTTTATCATTAAAAAAGAAGAAAAGTGAAAGACCAAGATATCCTGGTAAAGCAAGGAAGTTGTTCACGCACTTGACCCTGCCCTTGGAAGCCAGGCTTGGCTCATTCTAGGGCAAGGTTAAGGTGAGGAGTAAACTTGAGTCACTGGTTCAGCAGGAGTTGTGTAAATTCTCATGTTGGCAACTCTGGGGACGTGAGCCTGGATAATGTCAGAAATGAGCAATGGGGCCTGGATTGCTCATTGGATTATTAATGGATTTGGCCTGAGTGCTTGGCTCAAACAGCAGTTCTAGGGCAATGGCAGGCCCCACGTGGCTACAGCAACAGCCCTCCAGGAGCGGAGACATGTCAGGTAGGGGAGATCACACAGATCCAGCCACACCCCACTGGCATCCAGCCCTTCTGGGGCTCCCCACTGGCTGTCTGGTTCAAGGCCAACTCGTCACCATGCTCAGAGTCCCACACGGTCTGGCATGCTGACACCCTCCCAGGCTCATTCACTCCCCTGCCCTCATCATGCACCCACTTATCTACCTGCCAAATATTTTCGGCTCCACACCACTTTTATACTTCAACAACAGCCATGAATGACTCCCTTGAATGCTTTTCCTCTTGGTTAACTTTTGCGTCTCCTTCAAGACTCAACTACGGTGTTACCTCCTTGGGACATTTTCTCCCACCAGTGCTGGGCTGCCCCAACATGGCAATCCCAAACCTGCCTGCGTGCCTGCATGTCTGGTGTATACTGATGTCTGTCTGTCTGCCATGATTCCTCACCCTGTGGGCACAGGTGCCCAAAGAGTGAATGAACGCAGTCATGCGGCCCCCGGGGCTCTGCACACTCAGTCCTCCCTGCCTCTTCATCTGCTTCACTCCTCCTCTCCCAGATGCTATTTTAAACAGCCCTTTCCCAGAGAAACCTTCACTGAGCCCCCAACCTCCATTCTCAAAACACCAAGTTCCTTTCTCTCCAAGTGGCATTTCAGACTGTAAATCGTTACCCATTTCTTCGTGTCTGCCTTTTCTCCTGGCCTTTCCTATCTCAGGGAACAGCTCTGCCGTTGCTCACCCTGAGCTCAGGCCAGAAAAGTGGGAGTCATCCCTGAGCCTCCTCTCTCCTCTGTCACAACCTCATCTAACCCACTAGAAGGCTCGTCTGTTTCACCTCCAACGTATCTATCAAACCCAGCCACTGCGACCTGTCCTCTCCACCATCCTGGCTCCCCGGATGCAGGAGGGAGCCTCCTCTCTGGTCTTCTGACCTCCATTCCTGCCCCGCTGCACCTCAGTCTCTACATTTAGAATGCATAAATGATGTCACATTACTTTGCTGCTCAGACCACTCAATCCCTTCTCATCACATCATGAAATCCAGCTCCAGATCCCCGCTAGCAAGGCTCTAGTCTCCATGCTTCTCCTGCCTTTGCTACTCTGGTCTCCAGGTTCTATGAACATGTCCATTTGCTGCTGCCTTGGGGTCTTGGCCCTGGCTTTTTCCTCCCTCTGGTCTATTCCTGCCCCAGGTATCTCCATGGCTAGAGCCTCCTCATCCTCCTTCTAAATGTCACCTCTTCAGACGAGCCCTCCCTGATGGTCCCACCCCACCTCCCCACTCTGCTCCACCCTTACTTTATTTCCTAAGCACCTGCATCACGCTGCTTGTTTAGCAACCTGCGTCCCCAGTGGACCCTGTGAGGAGGAACCAGGCTGGTCTCACTCGCCGCTGAGGCCCCAACACCCATTCCTGGGCAGCCACGTCACCAGCTGCCCATATTTAGTTGCTGAATGAGTGAAGGAATGAATGAATCTCTCCTGCTGGTTCCTAAGTTGCATGGGACCATGGCTACGTCTTTTCTCTTCCCCTCAGCTGCCCCCCACTCAAAGCCTCACTCAGTCCAGATGAATAAATGAAAGAATCAGGGAAGCCCTAAATATTCTGAAAATAAATGCGGTGAATGTCTGACATGTGAACAAATGGCCGATAGAATGAACCCCAGTGCCCAATTAAGGGAGCAGAGACACATTTTTCTCTTGTCTGAGCTGGGGAAGATTACAGACAATGTTCTGCCTGTACATTCCTAACCCAGAGAGTTAGAAGGAGCCAATCCCTCCAGTGGCCCTGCAACCTGAACAGCCTTTGAGCTCAAAGCGGCAGCCTCCCCCTTCGCAGCTTCCCTGAGGTGCCCGGTGGTTACCCGCACCAACGTCCTCTGGAAAGCGTCTGATCCCAGCAAGCCAAAGCTGAAGCCGGCCGCTGCGTGGGAAACCACCATTGCCACTCACTAGCTATTGCTTTGGTTTAGAGAGATGAAAGGGAGCAAGTGATCTCATGGCTCCCTTGGTAGGCTCACACTGGAAAAATAAAAAACAGGCAGAAAACGGTTGGCTTCTCTGGGGAAGAAGAAATAGGTAGCAAGAAGCACTTGCTGTGAGCAGTGGGGACGAGCACCAGCCAGAGAAATCGGAGCTGGGGTCGTCATTCCCGAACTTACTAGCTGTGGGACCTGGGGAACTTCCCTGAGCCTCGGTTTCTCCCACCACAGGAGAGGGACAATAATATGACAACCTCCCAGCACAGGGGTTCTCAAAGTGTGGCTTTAACAACAGCAGCATCAGCGCCACCTGAGAACTTGTTAAAAATACAAATTCCGGAGGAGACACAGGAGGTGGGGCCTAGTAATCCCTTAACAAGCCCTCCGGGGATTCTGCTGCACATTCCAGTTTGAGAACCACCGTTCTGTAAAGAAGAGAGAGTAAATAAACTGCAGGGATTTTGCCGTAGTTAAAATCACAAATGGGCTGACATATGCAAAGGCACAGCCGGTGCCAGGAGCACAGTAAGTGCTCAATAAACGGTGGCTGCTGCTGTCATTATTATTAGTGACAACATTCTTCTCTTTGGAACTCATTGTCTAATTGGGGAGTCAGGATAAGTGTTAAAAAAAATGACAGGAACAAAAACTGGATAAAAAAGAGAAAGAGAGAGCCTTCTGCATTTGGGGCTGTGTAGCCACTGAAAGGAAGCATTTCAGGGATTCAGTGAAGGAGGAAATTGGGGAATGCTGTTGCAATCTGGGGTGGGATTTATTCATTCATTCTTTTGTTCATTCCACAAACATTTACTGAGCACCTAATCCAGACACAGTGCCAAGTTCAGCAGCTACTAGCAGTGAACATGAGGGACACAGTCCCTGCCCTGCCCTAAGAGGGGTGGGTTCTAAAATGGGACAGGTGTGGAGACACCTTGGACATGCTGGTGTCAATGCAAGGGCACCAGAAGGCTCACAAGAAGCCCCCGACCCTGAGGTGATGCCCTTGTTGGGCTCAGAGGCAGGGCAGGGGGTGCCCAGGAGAACGCTGGGCCCCACTCTAGCTACCATGTCCTGCAATTTCAGGGAGTGCAATTCTCTTTTTTTTTTGAGACGGAGCCTCAAACTATCCCCCTGGGTAGAGTGCCATGGCATCACAGCTCATAGCAACCTCCAACTCCCGGGCTCAAGCGAGTCTCCTGCCTCCGCCTCCCAAGTAGCTGGGACTACAGGCGCCCGCCACAACGCCCGGCCATTTTTTGGTTGCAGCCATCATTGTTGTTTGGTGGGCCCGGGCTGGGGATGCGAACCCGCCACCTTAGGTGTACGTGGCTGGCGCCTTAGCTGATTGTCCTGGGTGGCAAGTGAACAGGGCTGGGGAGAGGCCATGCATGAGGGCTAGGAGGAAGGAGATGATGGCCCAGAGACTGGGAGGAGGGAAAGGAGCACAGTGGCTGAGCTGCCACATGCAAGGACAGGGGTGGCCAGAAGTGAAACTGTGATCCAAATAGAGGCATTTGGACTTTATCTTGAGGGCCCCAGGGAGCCATGGAAGGCTTTTTGGCAAGGGATAGAAACGAATTTTACCCTTGGAAGAGTTTGCTACGTGTGGGAGTGTGATGGGCATGGGCGTGACTACAGGAAAACACATCTCCCTGGGAGGCAGTGAAGAGCCTCATCCTGCAGGGGACGTGGCTGTGTGTGTGCAAGGGAGGAGGGGGCTGGGAGGCTAGGCAGGGATTAGAGCAGACTGATGGACAGAAGGGGGGCGCCCGATGCCTCCCAGAGCCCCCTTGGGCAGGAGAGATGCTCCTGCTACGTGCAACCACTTTGCATCATATTTATAACATCACTATACCCATCACTTGTGCACCCCGGCTCAGGACACAGCACCGCATTGCCCCCAACCTTGAGATCATCCTTGACTTTAAATCCAATCCATCTGCAAGTCCTCTTGGCTCTACCTTCAAAAGACATCCAGAATCTGAATATCTCTCAGTCCACTCCACCACCTGGGCCCAGGCTACCATCCTCTCCTGCTTAGACAGCTGCTACAGTCTCCATACAGGCCTCTCCGCCTCCACCATCACCTCCTATTGCCTGGGCTCCACACGTAGCCAGAGTGACACTTATAAACAAAAGTCAGATTACGTATATACTGTGGCTCATCATCCCATTGCAGGCAAAAGCCTGAGTCCTTTTTTTTGAGACAGAGTCTCACTATGTTCCCTGGGTAGAGTCCCATGGTGTCACAGCTCACAGCAACCTGTAATTCTTGGGCTTAAGCGATTCTCTTGCCTCAGCCTCCCACGTAGCTGTGACTACAGATGCCTGCCACAATGCCTGGCTATTTTGTTTGTTGCAGTTGTCATATGCAGGCCCGGGTCAGGTTCAAACCCGCCTGCCTTGGTGTATGTGGCTGGCACCCTAATAGCTGAGCTATGGGTGCCAAGCCAGCCTGAGTCCTTCTAATAGCCACAGGCCCCAGACCACTGCCCCACTCCAGATTCTCAGTCTCTGCTCTGCAATTCTGAAATCTAGGTCTAATAGAGGTCAAGAGACATAACCCATTTGGTGGCAAAACCTGACCTGAACCACCATGAAGCTACTTACAGTTTTATCTATTCATCACCCTTAGCATGGATGTCTACCTGTTTCACGCAGGTACATTTACATGGCAGTCTGGGGTGCTGCCCCCTGCTCTGCTGGGGATGAAGATCAGAGCTCTTCCTGAAAGCTGAAAAAGCCTTTTTGCTAAAAGATTCGTGACATACCTGGCTTCCTGGGCTTCTGTGAAGGGACCAAGGATCTGTATTTCCCTAACCTGTCTCTTGCCCTCCCCTCCTTCTGTCTGGCCCTGAGCATAAGGCCTCTTCTGTTCCTTGGTGCACATCCTACCCCAGGGCCTTTGCCCTGCGTGCTCTCTCACCCAGTGTGCTCCTCCCCCCACAACCCCAAGCTTCAGGTCCCTGCTCATACATACCTCCTCTTTAGGGGCGGCCCCTTCCTTTGCCTGTCAGCACCACCCCCTGCCATTCCCCACCTTTCCCTTGCTAGGTAGGAGACGTCACCACCCGACATCCATGTGACGTTATGGCTCGTTCCCTGCTTCCCTCACTGGTGCCTGAGTCCCATGAAGGCCTGGGCTGATCTTGCTCGCTGCTGTACCACCAGCTGACCCAGAGCGGGGCTGGCACACAGTAGGAGCTCAGCAACCCACCACTGTAAACATGGATCAAAAAACTAACATACCGGCTGTGATGTAATGTCACTGCTGCCCTGACCAGATGTGAGCTTCAGAAGGCACAGACTCTGTCCTCCTCACCCGGCTCTCCCTGGGCCATGCCAGACTGAGGTAATCACAAATATTTACTAAACAAAGGAAACGGCAAAGTATACAACTTGGATCTGGGGAGCACGCATCTGAGGCGTGGACAGGATGTCTGCAAGCACAGACCACGAGGGACTAGGTAAGGGCCTCACTGTCTGCATACAGCAGGCAAGAAATCAGTGCCTCTGTGTCCTGAGACCCCCTCCTCTGGGACAGTGATTAAAAACAGACCTGGCCTCAGATGGTTTCAAAAGACATAGAAACACTGACTTGGCGCAGAAGTGAGGGTCAGTGGGCGTGGATTACATATGTGCTGCAGTATTGGGGTGGGGGTTGTCAAACAGCCAAATAAGAACTGCCAGAGAGTTCTGGGTCAGTGATACACTTACCTTGTAGAAGAAGTGGAACCCTTGGCTGAAAGAGAAAACAAACAAAAGCCAGTCATTTAAGTATAAACATAGTTTTCTTATGTAACTTATTTGGGGGCAAAGGTTTGCCTGTAGGGATGGGGGAGCAATTACTGAAATCAAATCCTGGGGAACCACAGGAAACCTCCACACACATGCAGTGGGGTGGTCCACTCTCTTCCATGGAGGAAACCTACGAGGGGTAGGCCAGGCCTTCTTGCTTTCTAACTTCTAGGAATAGCCAAGGTCCAAAAGCAGTCTTCAGCCTAGGAGGGGCCCACTGCCCTGTCTCTGCCTGGGCCTCACCTCCATTCAACCACAAACCTCAGTGGAGCTCCTCCAGCACACCCACGTCCAGTCTGGGACCTGTACCGCTACAAAACAGATTCTAATAGGGGTGTGAGTTGGGTGTCATGTATGAACCCCAGGTCTGCCACTAAATCATTTACTGTGTGACCATAGGTGGGTCACTTGCTCTCTCTGAGCTTTTGTAACTTCCAGGATTGGGCTAAGCAACCATTCACTTTTGTGTCAACACTTTCAAAAAAGGCTCTCCAGAGGAAAGAGTGTTGGTCTGCTTCAGAGGTTTTAAACCAGTGTTACAGGGCAATCCACAGAGACGCCTCCAGGGTTCAGCAGCCATTGACTCCCATTTTGCTTTAAAGTTGTAATTAAAAAGCAACGCCAGCCGTAATGGGCAGGAGGCTGCCGAGGCGCACGGATTCTCACTGTCAGGTTAACGCTTAATGTCTGGGCAGGTACTGGGTCTTCAAGTGGGCTGGGGCCAGCCAGGACACTGCAGCTCTGTGTGTGACATCTGAGTAGAGGCTGACAAGGGTATAGACCAGGGGTCCTCAAACTTTTTAAACAGGGGGCCGGTTCACTGTCCCTCAGACTGTTGGAGGGCCAGACTGCGGGCCCCAGGACCAGTCAGCTGCTAAGCAGGACAGGCAGCGGCAGCAAAAACACCTGGTGGGCAGGATAAATGTCCTTGGTGGGCCGCATGTCACCTGCGGGCTGTAGTTTGAGGACACCTGGTATAGAGTGTGGGACCTAAGTTGCCTCTGGGATCCAGGGACAGGACCCCTATTGCCTTCAATTTATACCAAAGGGATTTTGGTGTGAGCTTGGCTCACACAGCTGCTAAATGTTGAGCTAAAATTGGGACACTGCACTGTGTGTCCTGAGAGGTAGAAGACGGGAGGACCCCTCCAGGGCCCAGGGAGGAAAAAAGGGTGTCTGATTAGGGTAGAGGGAGGTGGTGTGCAGAGTGGCCCTGGATGTGCTGTCTGGATTTGAGTATACCACATACTGGCTGTCAGACCCTCAGCAAACTTTATAACTTTTTTTTTTTTTAAATTTTGGCCGGGGCTGGGTTTGAACCCGCCACCTCCAGCATATGGGATCAGTGCCCTACCCTTTTGAGCCACAGGCGCCGCCCAGCTTTATAACATTTTCAAGCCTCAGTCTCCTCACCTGTAAAATAGGGTCAGTAATATCCCCCATGAGGACTGACTGTTACTACAGGTAAATCCCTGTGAGTAGAGACTGGCATGCTGGAATTGCTGAGTGAGTGCTAACTGTCCATGTCACTGGAGCCTGTGCTTACACAGAGACCTGCCACTCAGGCTGGGGGGGTGGGTCTCACAAGCATGGGCCACTCTTGGAAACTCATTCCTCCGTCCATAGCATCTAAGCCCACAGCAGTGAGCACATGTGTGCCAGCAGCTTGGCATGGCACCCGAAGCTGAGCCTCAGAAAGGATGGCTGGGAGCTCACTAATGGCCATGATGAATGCTCTACCCCACAAGCTGGCTTGTCACCCTTGGGGGACAAGGGATTTGACTCCCTACCCAAGGAGGGGTCCTTCCTGCAGAGGGCTCTTTAAGTACTTTAGGGAAACCATCAGGTAGATCTCCCAGTGACACAATCCCTAGCCCTCCCGGGTGGCAGCTAGGGCCAGCAACTCCCAGCAGAGTCCTTGCAGCCAGCCCGGGATGGAGGGAAACTTGGGGGCAGAGGTGGAGGCAGCACAGAGGGATGTGTGGCTGATGCATGACATGCCTGTCTAAGCTCAGCGGGGCGTGTGGCTGTATTAGGACAGGTCGGGAGAGGACTTTGCAGGCTGTGGTTCATAGCGGCTCACAAGCAGCACTTTTAATAGAAAACAGAATAGAGTGTGATGAAAAAGAAAATACCAGAGCTTCAATTTTATACA
Source organism: Galagoides demidoff (assembly GCA_963574575.1). Lineage (NCBI taxonomy): Eukaryota > Metazoa > Chordata > Mammalia > Primates > Galagidae > Galagoides > Galagoides demidoff. The sequence goes on from CAUYQV010079572.1 coordinate 10,636, forward strand.
TAAATGCAGGCATGTGTGTGTGTGTGATAGGTTGAAACATGAAATGTATTTCTATCTCTTATAGTAAAAAAGGTTTCAGAAATACCAGCCTAAAATTATGTCCTCCAAGAGCAGGAAAGGGAATATATATTTACTGAGGTTCTAGAATGTTATCAGACCTGCTATTTCACATGAGCTTATTTGGGTCTCACATCTATTCTCCAAGATGGGCGCTGCTAAACCCATTTTATAGATGAGGAACTGAGGCCCATGGAAGCCAAACTGATTGTTTAGAGTATATATCTGACCTCAGCGTCAGAATCCTCGCCGCAGCACCCACCACCCTGCCTGGTGCACACACAGACACACACGATGTGCACACCAAAGAGGGGATGTCCGCCCTGGGTTTGAAAAGTGTTATGCTGGGCAGTCAAAGGTTATGCACACCTTGCCCCTGTGAGGGGGACTTTCCGGAGAGGTAGCTCATGTTTCTGAGCTCGCACACAGTACTGACAACAGAAGCTGTACTCCTTGGAGGGAGATTGTGTTATCACCTCCTTTCCCTCCAGCCTCCGGTCCAGGGCTGGGCATACAACCTGGGTGTGTAAGAGGGATGCAGAAGCTTCCAGGTGGCTCCTGGGGAAGATAGTTTCCTCCCTGAGACAGGTAAGCAGAGTCCCCGGCCTCCTTCTTGCCACCCTGGCAGCTCCTTGCTTCCCCTCTGAGTCGTGGCCTCATGTCCTCATGGGGCAGCAATGACTATCTTAGAACCACAGAGACAGGCCAAGCAGTGATCCAGCAGACTCAAACGTGGTAAAGCTGCTGTCCCTGGTCTTCCTGCTACTGGAAGTCACTGAGGTCCTTATGGTTTAAGCTGTTGTAGGCCTAGGCTCCTAGTGGCCTCTCCCCCTGAGCAGGACAGTCAAGAGGTATATGGTTAGGGAGAAGGAAGGGAAAGTGCTCACCTTTATTTTGTCTGATCCGGAAGAGGTAGAGGGCTGCAATTGCCAGAGCCACCAGCAAGGCACACACGATGCTCACCACGAGATAGATGCTCCAGTCTTTCTTGGTAGGCACGTCTGGAGACCACAGGGAACAGTGACTTCACGTGTGCAGAGTAAGAACAAAGAAAACCAAAGCCCTCCGCTCCTTTCCACCACTGAGCAGGCATCATTAACCGAGAACATCTGACTGGGCCCCTCAGAAAGCTTGAGCCACATGGGCACGTTCATAGGTCTGCACACCCTTGCCCCTGATGGCCGTCCGTGAGCAGTACAAAAGCCACCCTGAGGTGCCAGGAGGGAAAATACTGCTGACAGCCACAGAGGAACCCTGGCTGCTGGATGTGAGCAGAAATCTCTCTTCTGAGCAAGAGAAACATGGTCCTTCTCACCTGGTGTGAACCGCAAAATGGCCACAAGGGTAGCAAAGATCCATCTGAAACTCTGAATAAGCCACTGGGTGTGCTTATTGGGATGTAGATAGGGTTGGGACAGGAAGCAACAGTGAGGAATAGTGGACATGCTGGCTGGATGCCAGGCTCTGCAGAGCTCAGGGGTTGACCTCTGGTCTGTGCCCTGGACCTGGGCTATGCATGCTGAGCTTTGGAGCCAGCTCAGGAGCTCTGAACCAGAACGCTTACAATGGAGGCAGAGACACAGGGGAGGGCCTGGACTACAGCACAGTCAGTCAGGGGCATAAGCACGGGTTCACATCAGTGCCCCTAACTAGCTGTGTGACCTGGGACACAGTTAAACCTCCCTGATACCCTGGCTTCCTCTTCTTTTATTGGGGCCAGCAGTAATATCTACCTTGCTGAATAGCTCTGAGGATTACCTAACTCACTAAACAACCAACTAATTAGCCATGTACCAAATAACTGGCCAGCTCATGTTTCCATCCTCTTGGAAACTACGTACTGAGTGTCTCCTGTGTGCCAGGACCTGAAGAGATGATGCTGAACGAGGCAGTCATGGCACAACCACCCGAGAGTGAGAGCTGAGGGGTCAAAAGCTCATCTCCTGAAACAATGCCATGAACACGCAGAGGCCCAGAGAGGGGCACTAACTTGCCCAAAGTCACACAGCAAGCCAGTGACAAAGCCGGACTGCAAGTCCACATATCCTGTCCCTGATGCAGTGTACCTGAGAAATCTCCACACTGATGGATAAAAGGCCCCTTAGACACAGCCCAAAGGCTTCTTTAGAGTCTCCCCAAGGGGGGCATAAAGGGAAGAAATGCCCTCTGTCCAAACCCACTCAAGAGTTTCTACTACGTACAAAGTACCAGCCACCTTGAGGACAGGTGATGAAAAATTCAATGGTGGCACTGCCATGCCAACTAGGGGCTGCCATTTCAAAAAAGCAAAGATGCCCCGCACCCAGGATGCCCCACTGAAGGGGGCTGAGTGAATGATACCCGGACACCATCGGGCTCTCTCAGGAGAGAGGCAGTGTTACTCAGTATGTGCTTATTACGTAAACTAGTGTGTGCTTTGGCCTAGAAATGCTCTTTGGGAAATGGTCCCCCAGAAACACTTGCATGTGGGGTGGAATACTACAAAGATGTCAATTACAATATTTCTGTAGTTGTTTGTTGAGATAGGGTGGAGTGTGGTGGCATGGTCATTGCTCACTTCAACCTTGAACTCTTGGGCTCAAGTGGTCCCACTGCCTCGGCCTCCTGAGTAGCTGGGAATAGAGGCATGTGCCACCACGCTGACTAATTTTTAAAAATTTTGGTAAAGGCAGAATTTTGCTATGTTTCCCAGGCTAGTCTCAAATTCCTTGTTTTATGCAATCCCCCATCTTGGCCTCCCAAAGTGCTGCGATTACAGCCATGAGCCACCACTCCGGCCCTCATCGCAGCACTGTCTGCACCTGAGACAAGCTGTGAACACCCTGACTGCCCCACCCCCACTCCCAGTGGGGCAGACTCCCAATGGCAGCCTGGGAACCCAGGCAGCGCCAGAAAGAGTAGGGAAGACAGGTGGGCTGACAAGGAACAGGGGTGTAACGACTGTTAGGTAAAGAAGGCAAAAGGTGGGACATGGTGAACAGGTGATCTCCCTCCCGCCCTGCTTTCCTCACATAATATATATTCACATCGAAAGGTACACCAACATGTGCACCAGACTCCTACTAGTGATAAATGGTAGATTATGGGATTTGAAGGAATTGAGCTGACTTTAAAATTCTGCTTTATGTTTACAGACTTCTAGATTATTCTATATAAGCACACAAACTTCTTTTAACATTTAAAAAAAAAAAGGACAAAATTGAGATAACATTTAAAAAGATCTGGGTCGGCTATAGTGGAGGCCTCACCAGTGGTGGCATCTGGGCCCTGCTCCTTCGGGTGGGGAGAGAACGCCACGGTATGGTTTCTGTTGACCGGTGGCTGCCCGTCATGCTCCACCTGGCAGGTGAGCACCACGGCGTCCCTATGGGCAGAGGAGTTCACCAGGAGCCAGCTGGTCCAGCTGTATGTCCCATCCTTGTTCTTTACAGGGGTCAAGGCTGTTTCTGTTCGGGACACATTTCCGTTCTCCAACCAGGTCAGCAGTAGTTTCTCGGGGTAGAACCTCTCCACCCGGCAGGTGACGTTCACCTGGTTCCCTGCCATCGTGGGCTGTTGGGTAACCTCCAAGGTAGGCGGAACTGAAACAGCACAGGGCAGAAGCTCTGACCTCATGACACAGGCCAAGGCACAAAGGATGGGCTAAATAACTTAGCTTCCCCAACCAGGGCAAGGGTGTCACCAGACAGTGGTAGGCATGCAGTAGGTGCTTAAACATTGAGGGCACGCTTTGGATATGAGTGAAAGTACTAAGTTCAATGCCAGGCACACAGTGGGTGTTTAATGAGGTAGCACCTTTCAGGGTAATAATGACTGAAATCAACAAGCACCATCCCTGGGGTACAGTCGGAATCTAGTAACTGTAGCAAAACAGGTGAAACTGCCAAGCACATGGGGCGTGGCTCCCAGCAGGTGCTCAGTTAACTGCAGATGCTATTGGTGAAATAAACAAACTACCAGGCAAGGTGCTTGGCACATGGTGGGTGTTCACCTGGCAGGTGCCATCAGAATGAGAACACATGACACATGAGTGGTACACATAGGCACAAGGTAGGTAAATGGAACAGTTAGGAATTAGATTCCAGGCAGTTTAAGCCCTGGGGCAAAAGCTGGGGGGAGGAGCAGGCTCAATGGCTAGGCCTGGGTTTGGGCTGGGTGTGGGCTCCTCTACCTCGGATGGTCTCAGACAAGTTGGCAGTCCCACGGAGAGGGCTCCCTTCCAAAGTGATGTGGGTCACCTCACAGATGACCTGAGAGCGGACGTCTCCAGGGTCCAGCACTACCCTGGCTGTGCTGTATACACTGTAGGAGGCCTTTTCTCCCGCGGGGTCCACAGTGGTCTGGACGTCCGAGAGCTCATTCCCATTTTTAAACCACTTCAGGGTGATGTTTCGGGGGGAGAAGCCATGGGATTCGCAGGTGAAGTTCACTGTCTGCTTAGCTGTGGCCCTTGCCGCAGGACCCAATACCATGGGGACAGAGGGTTTGGCTAAAAAGGAGCATTTATAAACAGAAGACATGATTGCAATGACCATCACTAATGATAGGCACCCTGTCAAGGACCTTCACAGACATTTTTTAATCCTGTGATAACCTGGGAGGTGGTTTCCCTATCTTCACTTGACAGATCAGGACACAAAGTCTCTGAAAGGTGAGAGACCAGGCTGAGGTCAGATAGTGAGTAGGGGGCAGGGCCCAGCATGAATTCTCTCTGCACAGGGTGATTCCACGACTCCCACCCCCTATCTCAGCACAAGGACAAAATTACTGATTGGTTTCTTGGTATTATAACTGTTCCTAGCCAGCCTCCCCTGACACCCTGCCAATACCAGAGAGATTGTTTATAAAAGTCAGTGCAGGGAACAGATGACAATGTGGCACTACCCTGAGAGCTGGCACCACAAAAGGGGTGGCCTTGCACATCCAGCCTCTCATCTGTAAAATGGGACAGCAGCATTTCTCCAGCCCTGAGTGCAGGAAAGGTTCAATGAGGCAATGAAAACAGTTTTGCTTTGGATCAAACAGAGAAGATGCTTCACAAGTGTAACCACAGATCTACCTTTAACCCAGACTTTACACATATCCAGAGCTCTCCCATAAGGTATTTACGAACTTAGTCCCTATTTTTCATTCTTTCCACAAATATTCCAGGAGGATGTAATCTGTGTCAAGTCCTAAATTTGAAAGGGAGAGAGCAGAGGGATAATTTTCTAAATCTGCAGTTTTCTTGGGTCAGTTTCAGTTGGAAAACAAAGACTACTCAGTGCAGAGAAAGCCAAAGGTGTTTAATTTCTTTACTGTTAAAGGACAAGAGACCCAGACCCAGGAAATGTAAGCAGGCAACAGCATTTCCTGGGTGGATGAGACCAACAGGGCAGGTTCTCCCCATGATGGAGCCTCATTATTCCTTGCACCTAACTGCTGCAGAAGTTACCAGGAAGCGAATATCACACATATTTGCATCTGTGAACATTAACTTGCCCCCTAACACCCATCAACTTTTAAGGACACTAGTAAGAAGGGTGTCACTTAAAGAAGTTACCTCATCAAAACACAGCAGTCCAGATGTCTCTAAAGGGATAGGAAGCTGTAATTAGCCCCCATTATCGAGGGCTCCTCAGCCTGACACCACCTGCCCTCTGTGTCCTCAGCTCTATGATCCCCTATCCCTGGGAGGGGTCCTCGGTGAGCCCCTGTACAGGACAAGGGTCAGAGAGGACCTGGCTGGCCGGGGGCCCAAAGTGGATAAAATCCCCACCCTGGTAAGGTAAGTGAGGACAAGTGGACACACAGAGCCTGGCATGTAGTAGGTGATTAATAAAGAACACCCACCACTGTTATCGTGAGGTCTGGGCACCACTGGTTCTGAAACTACACATTTATTCTTTAGGGAGCAGAACACAGCAGAGCGGAAACACCAGGAAAAGTCTCAAATCCTGCCCTCTGCAGCTCCGTGAAAACCCAAAGGGTGACAGGAGCAGAAACTACCAAGTGACCAGTCCCTCCCCTTCTTGTGAACAACCATCAGGAAACAAGTTTGGTAAACGGGGTTCAAAACACAGACAACTTCCAGGTGCCTCTCTCCAGCTGGGGAGGGAACTGAGAACAGGGTCCTCAGTGGCATCTTGGTGTGTCAAGGCAGCAGGCATTCTGGGGCTGAATCCTGAGGATGTGCTGGGATTTCAGAGCCTGTGTAGACACAGGTATGTCTAAGATGGGAAGGCCCCCCCGCACCATGGCTGGGTCTGCGCAGGACTTTAGTCTGGGCCATCCTTCTGAGAGCATGGCTAGGCCAGTGTGACCTCCACAACACAGGCTGCTCTAAAGTCCCACACCCAGAAAAGCTGTTGTTTCACCTGACACCACGGAGGACCACCTTTTCTAGGAACAGGGGTACCCAACTTATCCTCTGTGACTCAGGGCCTCTTTGCCCTGTGTGTTATAATGCCAGACCAATTAAATTGGCATTTCTAGGTAGAGCAGGGTTTACCAAAGGTTCCTAGATGACTCTACAGAGCAGTGGCAGGTGAGAGCCCCCACCCCGTCCCATTTGCTCTGAGGCCTGGAGGGGAAGGGCCCCACCCTGTCTATGGCCCCGGCACATGCTCTGCACATGGTCTGAGTTCTGCTCCAAGCACTTTGTACATTTGACTTCTTTGGTTCCCACCCCTGCTCTGGGGGCCGGTGTTGTCACCATAGGTGAGGACACAAGGCCTATTGTGGTGCAGGGGCTTATCTGAGGCCACAGGCTGGGAGGTGGCAGAGCTGGGGTGTGGCCCAGGCAGTGGGGCTCCTGCCCGTCCTCTCCTAACCATAGTGCCACAGATGCTCATACTAACCCTGACAGCACTACCCAGGAAAGGAAGCCAAGACCTGCCCAAGACCACACAACCTTGATGACAACCCATCACTTACTGAGTTTCTTCTCTCCCCAGGCTCACTGTGTCCTCATAACAGCCTGGAGGGTTTGGTGCAATCGACCACATTGTACATAGAGGGAAACTGAGGCTTGGCAAAGGGAACTGTGGTGCTCACAGTCACACAATCTTGAATGAACCCCTAGATTTGAGGGTGCCTACAATGTGCTAGGTGATTTCAAATCCTTTCCACTCTCTTAAAGAAGTCCTTGACTGTCACCATTTTACAGATGAGGAAACTGAAGCTGGAATGACCACATTGTCTTCTTGTCCCCCATGTGTCCCAGTGGGCATTTCCTATGCCCCTCAAGCTTTCATGTCTGTCAGCAGAGCAAGGGTTCTGACACTGACACCCTCTCCTTTCTTCCTCTGAGATTCTCAACTTGAAGCACCTCTAGGGACAGCACCCCCTTAGGGGGGGCCTAGACCTGATTACCTGGCAGCTAGGAACAGAAGACAGGGGCTCCTGACAGCTGAGAACTAACTCCTGCTCACAGGGGTTCCACTAGGAAATGCCTCATCTCCTCCTCCTTGGTGTCTAACAGCCCAGGGTCTGCTGGGCTGCAGAGGTGACCCTGTCCCTGAATGCTGCTCAGGGAAGGAGCTTCAAGTACTTGCCCTGTGTGGAGCAGGGTCCTGCAGGAACTGGCTGTGTAAAGCAGCCCCTCCTGTCTTCACAAGACTGTTTCTGATTTGTCTGGTTTGGGTGCTTATGGCTGTAGAACTGAATAGCACAGGGGCTTAGAAGGAGAAGGGTGAAGCACGTGTCCACACTGTGACCAACAGCACAGCTAGTGCTGCAGGGACAGAGGCTGTGGGTAGAAAGTGGGGTTGAAACCTCAGCTCCCCTCTGCTCTCAGGTCAGGACTGAGCCTGAGTATCCCCATCTGTAAAGGAGCAGCAGATGGCCCCTCCCTGACAGCACTGGTTACAGGAGAAAGTGGTGGGATGAGGAGGCAGCACCTGGCACAACTGCCACCCCTGGCCCCTGCCCCACCTCCTACCTGTCTCACCAGGACATCATCGTTTAGGTTGAAGACAAGGTCTAGGGGAGTGAGCCTCTGCCAGGAGCCAGCAGATCTGAGTTGTGCCTGAGCCACTTCCTGGGTGGGATGGCCTGGGCATGGATGTGCCATCTGGGGACTGTAGTGTCTCTGACTATAATATCTGCAAAGTCGGAAGAAAGCCACCTTCCTTGCCTATGTCCAGGGTTGTGGGAAACTTAAATGCTGTAACATCTAGGATGAATATTTACAATAGCCACATAAATTAAAATACTCATGTCCTCTGACTGGAGATGCCATTTCTGGTGGGTATCTTCCACCTGTGCAGTGCAGGACAGTGCATGTAACAACTCATCCATGCAGCATGGCCTTAGCTCAGGGATGGGAACAATGCAAATATCCATCCATTGAAGACTATCATGTAAATTTTGGTATTTCCATATGATGGAATATTCTGCAACTGTCAAACAAGGGGGCAGCTCTCTATTTCCTGATATGGAATCTCTGTATGGAACAATAAAGCTTAAGTTTTGGAGAGGTTTTCCAAACAACAATGGAACTCAGGTTTTATTTTTTATTTATTTATTTATTTTTTGAGACGGAGCCTCAAGCTAACCCCCTGGGTAGAGTGCCATGGCATCACAGCTCAGAGCAACCTCCAACTCCTGGGCTCAAGCGAGTCTTCTGCCTCTGCCTCCCAAGTAGCTGGGACCACAGGCGCCCGCCACAATGCCCGGCCAGGGGATTCAAACCCGCCACCTTAGGTGTACGTGGCTGGCGCCTTAGCTGATTGAGCCACAGGCGCTGAGCTGGAACTCAGGTTTTAAATGGGGTTGTGGATCCTGCAACCTTTGGGAATGTGATGAGAAGGAGAAGTGCTGGCTCCCTGCTCAGTGGTTCTGCTCTAGGAGCTTTTCTCTGGCACCTACGATGCACCCGGCTCCTCCATGGAAAGTGTATGATACCAGACCAGGACGGAGCCTGCCTGGAATCGGATCTGGGTTCTGGTCTCTATCTTGCCACTAATTGCCCATGTGATCCTGTGCAAGGCCCTTACATCTTTTGCCCTCAGGTTCCCTATTTGTAAAGGGGGGTGGCCTGAAGGTCCTTCCTGTGCTGATGGCCAGGATACTGGGACAGAAGGAGATCCCAATTCTTAGGCAGAAAATCCAAAATGAACTTCTTTGCTGCTTCCACTGGGGGACCCCTAAGTTACCCCCATGGGGGAACTCTTTCCTGGAGTGAGGGGCATTCTGAGTTGACCTAGCTCTGCCTGGAGCTTTTTGTGACTGCCTCAGTCCCTGAAACACATAAGAGTTTTCCGCACAGACCCTCAGCACACACCTAACCTCCCACCATGGCCATCATATTAAACAGTGAACTTGTGCCTCTCGGGAATCTTCCCAGTGGGATGTTCCTGAAGACAAAATAAAGGAAAACACGTCTACCCCTTCCCTGCCCTGGACAGACTTCTTATCCTTGGAAGGCTGGAGAATTTGAGCTTCTTGGGGGCAGAGTGCTGCCTGTATGTTCATTGCTGTTTCCATAGCACCCAGGGTGGAGCCAGCACACAGTAGGTTCTCAATGGGTGCCTGCTGCATAAAGAGAGATTCAGCATCGTGGAGGGGAAACTGCTCTCTGGGGGCAGCAGGTCAGCACTGGCCTGTGGCTGGGCATATCATTTAATCTGTCAGTTCCCCCATCAGTGGGACCAAAGGGCTGGGTCAGGCAGGGAAAGGCCAGGGCTGGGAAGCCAGGCAGGCCGGGGCTGTAGACTTTCCTGCTGTTTACCAGCCGTGGAGCCTGGAGAAAGTAACATGACTTCTATAGGCCTCAACTTTCCTGCTGTATAGCAGAAGGTGATATCAAATCATGAAAATGAGGCCCTTCACACCTTATTTTTTGCTCAGCATAGAGAACATTGTTACTGACTTATCATCCCACCCCAGGGGACAGAAGAGGCCCCCACTGCACTCACCACTCACAGACACTTCAGTGCCTGGTCCAGACTTAAACTCCACGTTTTCAGGAGTTGCTCTCCGGAACTTCACACAGTAGTAGGTGCCGGCGTCTGCTGGGGTGATGTTACTGATGCGGATGGAAAAGTCCACGTTGTCTCTCTTTGTGTGATCTGTGATATTTGTCACCCGGGGGGCGTGGACTTTTTGACTGTAGATCAATTCTCGGTCTCGCCCAGTCCCCTTGAACCAATTGATGGGCCCCACAGGGACCAGGGTGGTCACAGTGCAGC
>CAUYQV010079575.1:0-18345 GCA_963574575.1 Galagoides demidoff
CGCCTGTGGTCCCAGCTACTTGGGAGGCCCAGGCAGGAGACTCGCTTGAGCCCAGGAGTTGGAGGTTGCTATGAGCTGTGATGCCATGGCACTCTACCCAGGGGGATAGCTTGAGGCTCTGTCTCAAAAAAAAAAAAAAAATGTTTGTGCGGAATTTACATGTGGAGGCTTGGTGTGTGAGAAAATGCCATTAATCCAAAAGAACAGGTAATAATTTTGATGAACCTTTTCTTTGATTAAATCTTAGGTTTTTCTATATTTTCTTCACCCCCCCCAAACAATGTTTTATTTTCTTTTAAAACTTTTAAGACAGGATCCAGGGTGGCCTCCTGGGCCCAGTAATGCCTGTCTGTGCAGAAGGCTTATGGTGGGGGGCAAGGTGCCTGGCAGAGAACAGAGCAGAGGAAACCCAGGTCAGAGCTGAGGGAAGCTCAGGAGGTCGGATGGCAGGCTGTTTGGGGGAAGGACCGGTGAGGGCATCCTTGTAAGTGGAAACAAGTTGCTCTTAAGATGCCTTCCTCAGTCCAGGTACATTTTGTTTTTCTTTCTAAGATGTTAGCATTTAAAAATTAACTTACTTTTTCCTGACAGGTGAAGAAGTGTTCCTTGGGTATAAATTTGGACTTTGGATTTTTAAAAAAATTCTTCCTTGATTTTCTAGAGGATTAATTAGTAAGGAAAATGGGACCAAGTACAGCTGAGAACTATGTACCTATGTACATCTGGAGTAGGGATGGCAAATACGGGCATTTGTGTCCCTGTTCCAGTGCCTGGCCGGGGACATTGGTCCTTTGTGGTGCCTTTCCCAGAGCCAGGCCAGGCCCTCATCCTTTTTGACCAGATGCCCCCGGAGCTGGGGAGGTGGGGGGTGCCTCCGTAGGGCTGGCTGGATGTCTGCTCCTCGCTTCCATGCAGGTCTCACTCCCTACCACCAGGTCTGCTGTGCTCCTGGGTGTTTAAGGAGCTGCAGTCTTTTTTTTTTTTTTTTTAATCATAGCTGTGTACATTAATGCATTTATGGGGTACGATGTGCTGCAGTCTTGACGAGCCTGCCTTCATCGCTGGTTCTGTGGTGCTTGTGCTGTGAGTAGTCATTTTTTGCCAGGTGTCATATCTCCCCATCAGTGAGATTTTGATTTAAACTGGATGCTTTTTCTCTCTCCTTTCTTTCGTAGTAATTATCCAGTAAATTTCAATAATGAAAACATAGGTCTTTGGAGACTTGTTTTTTTAAAGGGTGTTAATTATTTTCAAAAGTACTCTTTCAAAATGCTTAGTGTCCCCTAAAACTTTAAACAGTTTATTACTTAAATATTTTTTTCTTTGACCAAACCAAAATAAAATAACCTTGCTCCTCTTGACCCCCCCCCCCAAATACACTAAAGAATTTCTAAATAATTAAGAAGAGATAGAGGGAGGGAAAAAATTCAATACTGGTACTTGACTGTCAGGTTCTCAGTTTTTTCCCCCACATAATGGGCTTGGTTTCAAACTTGGGCTGAACATCATGTTTTTGTGCTGTGCCCCATCCCCGGTTGCTGAGGAGGCATGGGGCGCACAGCTCCAGCTGCCTGGCTATTCTGGCTGCACCTTTGGGGTCTCTGGAGATTGTTGGTGTTCTGTGATTTTGAGCGGCACTGCCAACTGTTAGCCTTTCACAAACAGTGACTGTTTTATTTTGATTTCATTTTCATGGTAACTGTTTTTTTTTTTTTTAATTACCCAAGAGAACATAGTTTCTAAGGGAAAGATGGATCCCAAGTGTTACAAATACACAGCTTGTCATTTTAGCTCCCTGATGTGTGGCTCAGGATTTCTCCTGGTTGACCTTGACTTGAGACCTGATTGACCTTGACCTCAGACCTCCTAACCCGCAGGAGCAGTGTCCCAAAGAATTCTGTTTGTTCAGATGGTAAAGTTCCCTGTCTACTGAAAATCAGTTAGTAACCAAATGCCTTCCAGAATTTATCCTGTGGGGATTTTAAGATGTTTTTGTTAAAAGAGCTTGCTACTCACTGTAATAACAGCGATTATGGTTTAAGAGTTAAAGGGAAATACTGTGCAGTGTGTGTATCCTCTCAACAAAAACACAACTGACTACTGCCTGAAATGGTGTGTCTAAGGCCGATGTTGCACGGTTTGTGTCCAGTCATAGAGTTACAGAGTTTTGGTTCTGTGCCCTGTGCTCTACTGAGGTTTTGACCGTACGTGTGTGTGTGTGGAGTGTATATGAGTGTGTGTGTGTGTGTGTGTTGAGAAAATCATAAGGTAGTGTGCATTTTATAATCTGTAGCATCCTGAATCAAGGAAGTAAAAAAAGAAAAAAAGATTTCTTGAAGTACTTTAGAGAAAAACTCAGCTTTGGAAAAGAGTTTCCAAGGGCTTGGTAGACCTGGTGTGGCAGGGTAGGCCTAAGTGAAATTATGGTGGAGGGAGGGAGTTTCTGGAGTGGCTGGATTTCCCTAAAATTTAAGTGGACTGCCATATCTCAGAGGCATGTTTTCGTGATTCTGAATCGGGAAGACCTGGCCTTTCCACGTCCCTTACAACATTAAGCACCTCCATCCCCTTTCTCTCTGTCCCTTCCTTCCTGCCCTTTACACAGGCCACTAGTGTTTGTAGCCCTGAAGCCCAAACACTTAAAGTTCCAGGGGATCATAGGAGCGCTTGGTCCTTATTTTTTTTCCACCTAAATTGAGTCTGAAGACAATTGATGTCAACTGAGAAGAAAATACATAAAGACATGTTCTTCCCCATCCTGAGTAGAGTGGACACCCTTTGCATGGCTGTCAGGGAAGACGGGCCCAGGACCTGGTTCTGGAACATGGCAGCCACAAGGGGTCTGCTGGTTCTGAGTGGGCTTCCCAGCCCGGGTTGGCTGCCACACACACCAGCACCAGCACGTGCCCTGGACGGGCCCCCATGCCCCCTTCCCCTGTCCTTAGGCAGAAATGGCTCCTGACTAAGGAAAAGGGAGAAACAGGAAGGGGATCAGTGTTCATGCCAAAGACCTAGGAAAGGGTGGGGAAGGGGCAAAGGATAAGTGGATAAAAGGCCAAATGGGTAGGGGGTTGGTAGAGGAGTGACTTCTGGGCACACAGATGATGTTTAATATATTTTGAAGTTGATTTAAGTGATTAGAAACAGGCCTGCCTGAATTTGGTTTATGGTGTGAGTTTGCATAACAAAAATTTAAATTAAATGTTAATTTCTTCCTGCCAATTAAAAGCTCAAGTTCTTTGCTTATTTCATGCAAGTTTTTAAGCCTTACATTTAATAAACGTCACTATTTTGTGTGGCCTTGTCTAAAATTATGGGTCAAATAGTTTGTGAGCAATGAGCACTTTTAACAAGGGATAGAATTTCCTGCTGTGTTTATTTGGTAGCTTGTAGAGGGCTTGTCCGTAGGTCTTTAAATTGCTTTTCCCACAGGTGATTTGGGTTGGCAGAAGGGGAGGTGGTGCTGTTGCGTTTATATTTCACAGGGATTTGTCATGTTTCGACAGAACACAGCACACTGTGGACACTGGGGGACTAACGCCATGGTGCCGTCTATAGAAAGTCCGACTGCTGCCTTCCCGTCTGGCTTGTCCCTGTAACAAATGGGTTGTTTCCTCTGACTGGAAGTAGATAGCTGTGACTTCTTGGTGACTCATGGGAGCCTCTCAAACCTTCCCAGTTTGAGAACTGTCTAGTTATGGGAGGTAGAGATGGGCAGGGGGCTGCCAGTGTGGGCTTTTTCAACTTCTGGTTAGAGAGGACCTTTTTGCTGATCTGCGTACCTCAGCCTGTGAAGAACTGTGGGGAAGATGGATTTCCACTCTTGTGCCTTAGGAAATGTTTTCAGAATATTCTAGGTAGCTTGGGACCAGGGTGTTTTGAATAGCTTGTTACATAGTCGTTTAAGAGGCACACACTAAATAGCATTCCTGAGGAGTGTTTAAAAAAGTTGACTAGATTTATGAGACTGTGCTGGAAAATAAATTGCAGACTCGAGTCAAGTGTGACACTTTAAACCAGCTTTTGGTCTTTAAAAACCACTTTGCCTGAGCTGGAGACAACCAGCTTCTCCCTTGTTTTTTTGCCTAGTCACCAGCCTTTTGAGCTCTAGGCCGGCCTTCCCAACATTCAAACATATTCCTTTTTTAGAAATAAAAGTACCTGGCCTCTATGATACATGACTGTGAGTCATCCAGTAGATATTAAAGAACTATAAAAACATGCTTCAAGATAGTTTTCCACTTTGTTCCAGAGCACAGTCTAAATTTGGACTCATTCAGAATTGAAGTAGAAGGCTGTGTCCTTGGTGCCCCAAAGGAACATTCTGATTGATGTGGTCTTTGAGTTGCAGTGGTGGGTGGGCCAGGGCAGCCTCATCTGGGCAGAGGCACTTGGACTTGCTTGCCTTCACCTCTCAACGAGTTGGCCTCATTTTTGCCAGTTTCTAATAATTGAGACTCTTGGGCAGGAGGCTCTGCAGTTTTGCCACCGCAGTGTTGAACCAGTACCTTGTTTTCATGGTGGATAAGCCCCTGTCTATAGAAAGTTTTATATTATTGCTTAGTAATATTTGGGCACGTTAGACAGAGCCTGAGTGCTTGGTGTTATCAAGATGTGCAAGTGTGGAAAGTTGAGAGATGAAATGTGACCTGTCCAGAGCAGTCTCAAGTGACGAGCAGGGACTGGATTCTAGTATTTTATGGAATGCCAGTTTGGGTCTGTCTTTCTTACATGTCTAATTATGGTGTCAACTAGTGTTCAGTTGGTTAGTCCTGGAATGTAGTATGTCTCCCCATCCCCACTTCAAAATGTAGTGTACAGTATTAACAAGACTGCAGATAATGCCTAGGCAGCAGATAACATGAAATAAGAATTGTAATAAAAAGCAGAAGTTGCTGAGTGGTTTTTGTTTTGTTTTGTTTGTTTGTTTGTTTGGTGATTTGGGTTCTAAGGTTCAGAGAGAATCGCCATTCCCCTATGTTGCCATGAAGTTGTAAACATTTGCGTTGTGGGCTTGGCTTTATTTTTATTCCCTATAGTCTTGAGCATGTTACTGGCCTGCAGTTGGCTCTTAGTTAAGCTCCACCTTTGATTGTATATTTTTGAAAATCATTGTGCCAAGGAGTGTATATTGCATTGGCAGGCAATCTTATTTAATCTAAATAAGTTATATTTCTTCTTTTCTTAGATTTTTGAATTTATGAGCTAAAGTGAACATAGGTAACAGGATTTGATATTTGAATTTTTTAAGTAGATTTGCATAGAACTCCAATTAAATAAAAAGGTGAGAGGTGATCTGAGTGTTTGTTTTATATGGAGTGCTTTACATGGTTATTGTTCTTTAAATATTACATTTTGTGGAATTTCCTGATTATTCAAGTGATACATTTGCCTATAAAACAGTTGCAAATGAGATAGATGGGGGGTGGAATTATTAAAATAATAAAAGGCCTTTCTTACAGGAACTAATATATTTTGTCACTGAAGTTTTTATTTGTTTTGCTGCTGAGCCAGGCTTTATTTAGTTGGGAGCAGACTCTGCTCTGTTAGACTCACCGACCTGTCTTTGCTTTTTTTCATTATTATAACCTCACTTTTCTCCTGGCCATCCAAAAAGTTAGTCATCCAGATGGACTGTAGCTTTTGATTGTGAACACAAATTTTATAAAATCACTAGCTTTTTATTTGCAACATTTGCCAAATTGCAAAATAAAACTTCGAAAAACATTTTGTGAAAAGGACAGGTCACACACTTGTTGAAGTTCTGGAGTGCATGTTTCATGATGCAGCTTTCAGGGGCGTTAGGGTCTCACGAGGGCAGCCAGCTCTGCGGCACGTGCTAGTCTCGTTTCCTACAGTGTTTAATAAGGATAATATTCTTTCCATTTTACAGATGAGGAAACTGATGTACAGAGAGATTGGTTAACTAGCCCAAAGTATAGAGTTAGTTAAGAAATGGGATGGTTTGAACCTACTTCTTGGTCCATGTTCTCAGCCACTTAGCTGTAACTGCTGTTAACTAAATAATAGACACAAGTATAAATTAATACCATTTGCTTTTGATGTGGCCTATAAAACAAAACCCATTAGTTTATTTTCCGTGTCTCGTACAGAGTATAATGTTATGAACATGTTTCTATTTTTGAGTGATTTTTCTGTCCTTATTTTCTTTTCCCTGCACCATTACTGATACCTACAAGTATGAATCGGATAGAAAGAATCCTCCTTTACTCCTGGATGCTTTCAGCTTTCTCACTGTAATTCTTCACCAATTTCCATGTTTGCCCCAAGGATCAAATCCCATGTTGTAGTGTAGTTTCATGCTTTCTAGCCTAGGAACTTTGGAATAGAGAGAATCTAGTGATGTAGTTCGAGTTGAAATACCATGAAATGAACCTTGGTGTGCATGTTAAGTATATTTTTAGCAGTTGAGCTTTGGCTCATTATAGTAAAAATGGTTTTCCATGAATAATTCTTTAATGTTGGTCTTGAGTTTTTACCACAGATGTTAGAAGTTTGGCTATGATTCTCCCTTGAAAAACTCTTACACATCACTGGTTTGGTATAAGAATTATGGAATCATATTATTTTCGAATTGCACTTGTTTCTATTTTTAGTACATATGCTATTTTTCATGTTGTACTATTATAAAAATGTATCTACATGTAAAGTTATTCTTTTTAAACTTACATTTTAATAATAAGTAAATGACTGCTACTTACTTGCAACATTTGTCTACTTATGAATACATGTAAAATTTTGGGCATCTACTTCTGTGGTTTGAAGCACCTGATACTTATGATGCTATATTAATTATTAAATTTTGAATAAAATCACTGGCATACATACAAGTGGTATATTTCTGAAATTTTTATCAGCTTTGAAATATCCAATATTTCTGAAGAATTACATTGGGGAGGGTGGGGGAAAGGGTTAATCCTGACAATTGTGAAGATAACAGTTCCTCTTCACCATGAAGCCAGTGTGTGGCATGGTAGAATGTGCCAGATAATTCTCATTTTACGCTGTACCTGTGACCGTAGCACTGGATAAATTCATATAGAAGTACTATAGATTTTATGTACAATTTCAATACAATTCATGCCTTTGGGATGTGTTTTGTCTTGTTTCTGCCAGTCTAAGCTTTACAGAGGCCCATAGCTCATTTGTCTTTATAGAAAGATGAAGAGCTGCTTGTTCTGAACATCATCAGAAGACCATTCATATCTGGTAAAGATAATTAGCCTTTTTTAGTCAACAGAACTAGTTTGCATAGTAGATAGTAAATGGGCCTGTAGAGAGAAGTTCCAGGTTTGATCTAAAACGGTCTACTGACTTTTGAATAGAAAAAAGACCTACTCCAAAGGGATTGCTTCCTTAATCCTTACTGGCCCATTGCTAACGGGGCCCTACTGGGGTGGCTGGTGCAAGGGTGATGGGCAGACGGTCCAGCTAGTGGGCAGGAGTCTTCATGTAAGGAAGGTTTGCCATAGACGAGAGAGGTAATTTCAAATTCTCGCAGCCTGACCAAAAAACTCTCTAAAAATCAACGATACATGCAAATATTTAAAAACTATTTTTGGTGAACTTGTGTGTTTACAAGAGGTCATTTACAAAATATGTGTGTGCAAGATGAGTCTACTCCTTTAACAAAGCTGAGTCAGTGCAAGGGGCAGTAGAGTTAGCACAGGAAAACATCATGCTTGTGGCTGTAACTGCCTGTTTAATAATTCAGGCACATGAAATCCAGTGTAAATATTGCTTATTTGAAGAGGGACTCAGATGCCTGGGACAGTCACTTGGAGAATTTCTAGTCCTTTGCAAACACCTGTCTCCTTTATCTTAGAAAAGCTCACTAAAGTTTTAAAAATGTGTCTTTAAAACGAAGTCAGTGGTTGGCCTAGTCTACTGAGAAGTATCTCAGGACAAATTTACATACACGTCCCTTCATTTGACACCTGTGGCTTTTAGAAAGGAACGCAGATAACACTGTTGCAGAGTCACTTAATCAGTTTGTATCCACACAAGAGCTTCTAGGATTTCCCTCATGCTTTAGGTAACCATACCCTCCCCTGAGATTGAGACATATATAATTAATTCACCAGCCCAGCATGTCCTCAGAAGGGGGCAGAGGCAGGAAGAATAGCTCAGCCTCTGGGGCCACAGCTCTGGAGTCTCTCTGTCCTTGTTGTATTCCTCCGTGGGGAGGACCTGGGACTGGGCCAGCACCCTGTGCATGGGGCGGCTGGGTCTGGGTCTCCCCTAGTGACGTTTAAGGTTCTGAAATTGTTTATCAAAAAGGCCAATTTGGGTCTGGGTCTCCCCTAGTGACATTTAAGGTTCTGAAATTGTTTATCAAAAAGGCCAATTTGACCTACTTGGTGCACACGTATATTACATACACGAGAACCACCATAGCTGACCACCTCCTTAAGTTGATCTAATTTTCATAGACCAGGTGAGCGCCACATGTATGTATCAGTAGAGTAGGCCTAGTTCCTTATGTTGGCCAACTCCCAGGGGTGGTCACCTTACAGAGGTTCTACTGTGTGTGTGTGTATATATACACACACATAATAATATTATATATTTAGATATATAATCAATTTGTGAAATCATCCTAGAAAAAGTGCTGCACACTGGATTGCTAAATGTCACTGTGGCCTCCTTTGAAGTCCTCGCCTTGGAAGCTGTGCACAGAGGCCAGTGCCTAGTCCACCCTTCACAGCAATTTTAGAACTCTTTCTGGGATCGCCTATTGTCATGTGGGTCTGACAATTAAATTCTAGAATTCATCCTAGAAATATTAATCAGTGAGGTATATAGCACTGTGATAAGTTCACAAACTTAATTGTCCTACCGTGTATATATAGCATTCTACATTCACAAATATTTACATGATTTTTCTAAGAATTAATAAGTTATTACCCCAAATAGCTTGCTGGCCATGCAGTGTACATTTAGAATTTATTCTTTTACCACTGTTTTTTAGAATGGGCACGGCAAACTGTTCACTTATTTTCACCACAAGTGGATAGAAGATAATCTGTAATATTTTCTTAGAGAAATGATTAAAATCAGAGTTGAAACGAGTAGGGAAGTTGCTTCTGATAATAACACAGATGGTCATCTGGACTTAGAAAAGTTAAAGTACAGTTAGGAAAGTCGCACCCTGGAAAAGATAAATTATTTGTTGAGAGTTCTTAACGTATCTTCCTGAACCCAGAAATTCTGCTCCTTCACTATGAAATTCTGATTTTGTTGATTAGCCTTTTTGTATTCAATAACCACCCTAAATAGCTCATTTGTTTTTTCTATTGAATGGTAACTATGTACATTAATGCACTTCTGGGGTACAGTGTGGGGTTTTCACATGCAATCCAAAATACTTCCAGCAAACTGATCAACACAGCCTTCATGTCATTTTCTGAGTTATAGTTTTAAAACGTTCTGATTCTACTCTTAGAGAGTTTCACTTGTACCCCTGTAAGATAGACCTCAAAAATGGTATGACTGCTCAGAACAGTCACTCTGAAATGGGTCCTGGTGGTGTTGCCTTTTATAGGTGAGGAATGGAGGTTCTAACATTCAGCTGGCAGATGATGAAGTTTGGGTGGCAGCTCAGGGGTGTCTGTTTAGAAACCCCATGATCTCAATTGCTGTGCCCTACTTCCTATGCACGCCATGGGGATGGGAGCGTTGGAGATAGGAGGTGATGGAAGGAAGATGATGATGGTCTGATTGGTGATGGAAGGCAGGCAGAACAGAACAGGCCTGGGACCCCTGCTCACACGCCTTCCTGCCTCTGTCAATCTCATCTTTGCCCCTTCCTTCATACCCATTTCCCACCTCTTGCTGCATCCCGAATCCACACAGTTCAGAACAAAAAGAAGCCATGTTTGCTTGATTAAAACAGCCTGTTCTCCCACCTTATTTTTTCTGACTCTTGAAATAATGTTAACCGGGTAGAATGGTTTGACCCACATTTTGCAGGAGGACACAGTACCTCAAGGTCATACCATGGGGAAGGATCTTGAGATATTAAAAATACAGAATTTTAAGATGGTCTAGACTTAATTCTTCATCTAGTCCCAAGAGGAAAAAGAAGAAAAATCCTTAAGGGAAGTAAGTACCCTATTGATCAAAAAATTCTTAATTTTTATGTAGCTAAATTCAGTTTCCCAGATGACTTTTGTAAAATACCAAATGGCTTCTGAGAAGTTTTTTTGGGTGTAGATAGCTCTCAAACATCAGTCATTTGCTTACCATGCTGATAACTTGCCTCAATCTGTATATTATGAGTGCTATTATTTACCTAAAATGTTTACTGTCTATTGAAAAGGAAAACCTTTTATCACTACTATACATGGAAAGTCAGGATTTTTTTTTTGAAAAGTCAGGATTCTTTTAACATTATAAACATTTAAATAAAAATTGTCCATCCATGCAAAAGCTAAATCAGGGATTCGCAGACTACAATCAGTCCAGCCCACCACTTTATTTTTATATAGCTTAAAGCTAAAATGACTTTACAGCTTTAAATGGTTACATTTTAAATAATCATATAAGTATTTACACAGTAGCTTTGATTTTGCCTTTTCAGCCCACAAACACTAACATACCCAACCCTTTAAGAAAAAGTTTGTAATCCCTGAGCAGATCCTTCTGGCATGTCACCCGTGATGTGATTATTACACATTGGAAAATGCTAAATTTGTCCACTCTCTTTTCTCACTCCCACCATTTAATAGTCAAGGGTCAAGACCTAACTAGGGTCCAGGGAACTTGAGTACCTTGCTCAAGGTCACACAGCCAGTGGAGAGTTAAGTGGTAGGGTCTTGAGTTTTCTGACTCTCAGCCCACCTGCTTCCATTTCTGAAAATGCATTTGCACCCCAGAATCACCTACATAGCAAGTGGAACCTAATACCAAGAGAGGCAGGACTGTGTGATTCTGGAAACAACAACCAATCCTTCAGGGATGCTTGCAAATCTACCATCATCATCATTGTCATCATCTTCAAACATGCACGAGAACTGGGTTCTAAGTGTGAAGGTAGAACCAAGTTTGGCGCCTATTCTGGGCCATCACCTGAGTCTCCAGCCCAGCTCGAAAGAAGCCTTCTCGATGCCTGGAGAGGGTTAACATGCTCAACAGATTATCATGGCCTTGGATCTCCTCCTGGGAGCCGTATCAAACACAAGTCAGGGCTGCCTGGGTTTGGGCTCTGATTTTCCCATGGATTGGCTGGTTTTATGTCCTGAGTGGGGGGCAGGAGGAGGAGTGATGTGGTGAGAGTTTATGAGACAGGAAAGGGCACCTGCATCCCAAAGCCACTCTTACTTTCTGGACTAGACTCCAGAAAAATTCCTCTGAGTGAAGGCCAAGGCCAAAAATATCCCCTTTTCCTCTGGGTCTGAAGGCTCAGAACATATGAGGTAATGGGTTTCTGACATGACTCACTGGGTTTGGAAAAAGGCGAGGTGGACCCCAAATGGAAGAAAACAGAAGACAGTCCATAGGTCTTCCAAGTCAATAAGCAATCCATCAAATACAAAACTCGACAGCAGGACCCAGATCTTCCTCATTTATGCCTGACAAATAGCTCCCAAAGGTCATTTGGAATTTTAAAAAAAATCATTTGGTTACCTCTTTTATGTTTACATGGATGGAGCTGAAAAATATTCTTCTTAGTGAAGTATCTCAGGAATGGAAAAAAAAATACCCCGTGTACTCAATACTACTATGAAACCAATTTATAATCACTCACACTTTCATATAAAAGATGAATCACAACTATAGCCGAGGATGAAGGAGGGAGGGGGAGGGGAAGGGAGGAGAGTGGGTCAATAGAGGGAGGGTTAGTAGGGCGACCACACCTATGGAGCATATTGCAAGTACAAGTTGGATCTATCAGGTGTAGAAGACAAATGTCTTAACTCTGTGATTGGGTAAATGAGGTGAAGGCTATGTTAAGTAGTAGGATGTAAGCACTCCAATTTGTACAAATAATCAACACACTGAATCCCATAATGGCATAAATGTATTCATGGTCTATGTACAAATGACTTAATTAAAAAATACAAATGTATAGACTGCATACATTTATTTTAAAAAAAGTCATTTGGTAAATTGAATTTAATCATACAAAAATAGGGAATTTTTTGATTAAAAAGATATTCACCTCCTTTGAGGATTGTTTTTCTTTTTCCTCTTGACACCAGCCCACTCACTTGATCTGTAATCTCTCTGGTCTATACACAAGGCCGTATCTGATTCCCTTCAGTAATTCCTTCTATGGCAAAATTATATCCATTAGGTTTTCTTAAAGGGCTCTCTCCAGTTTATAACATGCTATTTTTCTTTTGTAATTATTTCTTGCTTTGGGGGGAAAAAAACTCTTTTATAAAAGCAGTAAAAAGGTTTCTTCCCCCCTCTTTTTTTCCTTTTTCTTTTTGCTCTTACAGTGGAAGGAGGTGTTATTAACTCGGGGCTCTTCACAAAAGGCCTTGGCCACTTAGCCAGAGTGCAGTCGGTGTGCGAGTTTGGGATAATGGCTGCTTTGTATTCAGTATCCCCTCTTCTTTAGGCCCTGGCAGCTCCCTGTGATAATTGAACATTTTAGCTCTTAAAGATTTCTTTACCTTATGTGGGGAAGGGAGAAGGGCAGCTGCTAGGAACCCCCTTTGTCAGCAAGGACCCTTTGGCCCCGGGGAGGCAGCCTGAGGTTAGACCAGGCCTTCTCAGCTGGGGAAGCATTGCTCAATCCCAGGGACAAAAGTTAGTGCTTGGGGTGGGCAGGTATCAGAAAACTTCTATATCATCATGTTTTATGTCCCTCCACAAGGCTGCGGCATATAACCAGATACACGGTGCCTCTGTGATGCTGTTACTCTTGGGCAGTAACTAAGAAAACCCAATCTCAAGAGGTTTCTTAGGAGAATGATAAGGAAAAACAGATTGAGAAGCACTGGGTTAGACAGACCTCGAGTCAGCAGCAGGACAGAGGGGGATCTCCGCTTTTCGTTTTCATGTGGGCTTGTCCCCATGGAAGGAGCCCTGTCCTGGCACCTCCCCAAGCCTCAGTGCTCCAGTGAGCAAGAACATGAACAAGACGAACTCCGAGATGTCCCCTAGCTCTGTGACTTCCTGCAGGCACCCCCTCGATGTGGGCCAGGACGTCCAAACCTGGGCATGCACACCTGAATATACATTGATTATGTTCGGAATTTTTGGCCATGTAGGCTCACCAAGTTGGAAGAAAGTCCAACCACGACAGACACAGATTAAACTTTGAGCTCTGAAAAAAGCCCCATCTTCTTTTTCTTCCTCCCCTAATCCCATACCCATCACTTTCTACCCCATTCAGGTGTAGAGGTCTTAAAACACCTGGACATTAAACACTCCGGACCCTCCCTCACTGCCCACCAACAGATCCATGGGGGTTGGAATCAAATGCAGGTGCCATTCCAGCTGCCTGGTAAGTAAAAAAGGATCAAGAACGATTAACACAAGGTGGAAGCATCAGGTGAGCTCCCTTCCGCGCAGGAGACAGTTCGGCAGCAGGTACCTTTGGGAGTGCGACAGCGATGGCATGGACGCTGAGGTCCCTGGATACCTCCAGTGGCTTCCAAACCCTTCTCAGAGCCAGCTTACACAAGCGCATGCAGAGAGGGTCCACCCAGTCAGAGAGACGGACCTGTGGGCTTCTCGCCCCCACACAAATCCAAGGCAGCAGTAACAGGTGCAGTGCCCATGGCCAGAGCAACCAGGCTCCCCTGCTCAACCCTCCAGTGGGAGGGGAAGGAGCAAACCACTCAGCCTTGGCCAGTTCTCCAGAGGAGGAAAATTCCTTCCTGACCCTAGCGAGGATCATCAACTTCACTCTGGGCAAGAGACCAAAAATCTACCCAATTAAGCATCTACACATTGGCTGCTTGTGTATCAAAGCATCACCAGACAGAACAAGGCCGTGAGGTGTGCAATATGGATGAAGGAGACCAAGAAGGGGCTTCCCCAATCCCTCCATCCGGGCAGTACCACTGGGAAGAAAAATGCTTTTCCTTCCCCCACACCTCGGCCCCAGCAGAATGTCCACTGGGTCTCAAGCTTTGCTCCATTTTCCCACCCTGTTGACCTCCCTAAGAAGGGACATGCTGAGGAAACCCTGTGGAGTATTTCGACACTTACTGCTAGAGAAGCCTTGTGGGTTGGGTGCTTGAGTGTTTGTTCTTCTGGGAGAAACTAAAGCAGCTGTGAGAACCAACTTGCTGACGCCTTGTCAAGTGAGTCCCCATTTTTCTTTAGTTTGCTTAGGGAATTTGCTTGTTTATTTGAATCTGAGGTGCAGCGAAGACCCACAGAAGGTTGCCATACAGTTTGCTATGGGCTTCAATGCCAAGCTCACCAGCTTGGGATTAAATCCATCAGGTATTAAATCCTATTTCTGCTGCAAGGGACATGGGGCACATTTCTTACTACTCGGCTTGCTGAAATTCTTGATTTTTTTTTTTTTTCCATACGGGGATGGTATATTAACATTCATGACCCTCTGTAAGCCCCAGTTTCCTCATCACTAAAATGGGGACTTTACCAGGATGTCCTGAGGATTTGATAAAATTAGTTAATATACATAGAGGGCTGGGTATAATACCCATGTGTATACTTGTTCCAGAGGGAAAAAATCTACCATGATCAATGTATCTAAGAAGTATGCAACATGTCTGGTGACTTCTGAGAAAAGGAGACAATCAAACTGTGAAAAAACTCCTCGTAAGAGTACTTTAGATTATGAAAAATCATTCTTATGGAGAACATGAAGATGAAGAATTAAGCTTTCCCTCAGACAGGCAAATAACCTCTTTCCCTGGGGTTTAAAGCTAGACTAAAAAAAACCATAGAGTTGTCTCCTAAAACACAAAGCTGTTTCTTACATCACTCAGTCTTTCTGGGCCTCGGTTTTCTCATCTGTAACATGAAGAGGCTGTACCTTTTGGTCTCTGATAAACTTTCCAGCTTATACAATTCTCAGCACCTCATCCTGAGCCGGGTCTCAGCTCTGGTTGAGCAGGGAGCATGTGCTTCCAGTGGCTGCCAGCAGGGGGCAAACCCACAGACACCCTACGCTGCGGAGTCCAAAAGGCCTGAGAATACAGTGGAAAACTAACCAGTGCTTTTCGGGAGGCCTTCTATTGTGGCGGGATGTGAGAGGGCAAAATGGGCTTCCTTTCAACTATTTTGTACAGACGAATTCCTGAAAAAAATGCACAAACTCTAATAAGGCAGCTGTCTGTGTCAGGAAGCTGGGGGGCCGCGAGCAAACTAGTAAGGGACAGGAGATAAGGTCGGGTTGGGGGTTGGGGGCTTCCTTTGAAGGTGGGTATTCTTCTGTATAAAATCCAGCTTCCCTTCCAAAGACAGCGTTAGGAGGGTGGAGACTCGAGTGCCTCCACCATCCTCTCCTGGTTACCCCTGGTTCAGTAAATGATCCCCATGGAGTGGGGGTGGGTGGGTGGCCACAGCCTGAGACATGTCCCTTTCGGGCAAACAGCTCTGGCTAGCCACTGTGATGGGACCTAGTGAAGAGGCCAGGGCTGGGGCTGAATGGACAGACCCAGGCCCCAGGCCCCAGGCCCAGCTTCTGAGCCCTGACACCCCTGAACATTCATCCAAAAGAGAAAAGAAAAGGTGCTTACGTGAGGACAGCGGTGGCTAGCTCCAAAGGGAAGGCTTTCAAGGCAAGAGAAGGCAGGCGCTCCCAGCACCAGCGTACAGTGGAAATAAAGGCACCTGTAGCCTTGTGATATAAGTGACACCTACAGACAGGTCCGTTTGGTTTTTCAGGTTTATGCACAGCCCCTTTGATGACGGTGACATGGAGTGTGACACAGCTCCTTGGAGGGGGGGAATGGTTCTCACACGCAGAAAGTTTACCTTTATCCTGCTTTTGTGCCTGGCTCCCCCTGCATTCCACCCCCCCAACACACACAGCCCAGAGGACTCAGTAAACAAGCAGAGAATTCTTGCCTTGGAGAGTGGTGCGGGGTTGTGCATTTGCTGTGCAGGAGTGTGCGTTCACCGAGGAATTCTTTGTGCAAGCTGGGGTGGGTGTCCTGTGCTTCTGTTCATTAAACATCCTTCTCCCTTTTGGGCATGTGTTGAGAAGGACAGGCTGAACAGGGCAGTGGTTAAGACCCCAGGTTTTGCAGCTAGATGCCTTTGGATTCGATTTCTGTGTCCGTCATTTTCCAGCTGTGTTGCCTTGAATATCTAACTAACTGGTCTGGGCTGCATCTGCCTAGTGCAAGCAACAGTGCCTCTCCACTGGGCTGCTGTGAGGGTAGCAGGAGATGTGAGTGAGCCTGGCGTTAGCTACTGTGATCACAGCGTTTTCCTTGATAGAGGGGGTTAATCAGAACTCCCCTTCTCTGCCAACCTGCACCTTCCAACTG
The DNA here is from genome assembly GCA_963574575.1 of Galagoides demidoff. Lineage (NCBI taxonomy): Eukaryota > Metazoa > Chordata > Mammalia > Primates > Galagidae > Galagoides > Galagoides demidoff. Next base: position 16,452 of record CAUYQV010079575.1, read on the forward strand.
GGTGAGGAGAACAGTCAGCTCAGAGAACCACTTTTGGGATTTTTGCTCCCTGAGTACCAACAGGACATCAGACACATTAACTTCTTAAACTCCTGATACTTTGGGAGGTAATGAGCCATGCAGTGGCTTCCTCCCTCTCCCCTCCTCTGTTGTACAGATGGACAAATGAAGAGGATTAGAGGCCCAGCCAGGTGTCCAAAGCTAATAGGCCAGGGGGCCTGACTTGGATGCCAGCTCTCAGGTGTCTCGCTGAGAACTGCCCACTTTTTAGTACTTCCTTGTGAGAGCAGTAACTCAACCTAATTTGGGTTCTGAAATACAGTATCTCAGGTCATCTATGGGACAGCATGTATAACCCTATGCCTTTTTGCACTGCACTTCCAGCCATCTGGGGTGGCCAAGACGTTGTATCCAAATGGCAGACTCTAAACTTTAAAGTGAAAGCAGGGACTGGTTTGTTAGGTTTTCTTGGGAGCACTGGGAATAGGTACAAACGCACAAATGCAAACACACATACCATCTAGAGAAACAAAAGACAGTTCATTAGAGGAGTCAGGGTTTCATCATGGAAAAATTGTTGAAAAAAGATTGGCCACTGGCTCGGCTGTGTAACCTCAGGCCGGTCAGGGAGCTTCTCTGGGTTTCATTTTCACCAGTGGTAAAAGAAGGATGTGGGATTAGAATAATGATTTTCAAACTGTGTTATGAGGAACCCTCAGGGGTGCCTTGGAGCCCTCCCAGGGGCTATGGGGGGTGAGAGAATGAGAGTGGAATGGGGTGGGTTAGGCCATCTCCCTGCCCCTGCTGCCACACTTCTTGAGTCAATAAGAGCATCTCCGTTTTTGTATAAACCTTCTGGGTAAGATTTCATTTGAACAAAAGAATCTGCACTTAAAAAGCGTTTGCAAATAACCAGATTAGATGGTCTTTGGAATTCCTTTATGTTTTAAATTCTGCAGCTTCTCCTCTTCTTCCTTGGTTTCTAGAGGACTGTGAAAGTCCCTCACACTATATTCTCCACTGGTGGGCACTACTCTATCTCATCACAGGTTTCTGAAGTGCCGCTAATGTTTGCTTTTGCATACGCACATTCTTAGTGGAGAGTTTTTCAAAGAACACATTATTTCGATAGAGTTTTTAGAAAAGAGTTTTTGGAGAAATTATTTTTTTTTTCCTACATGATCTCAACTCAATTATTCCCTCCCTCCCCTCCGACCCAGGGGCTGTGGCTGCCAAATTAACTCAATTATTGAGTGTAAAAAGTTTTCTGGCATGACCACAAGCTGTCTGGCTCATGGTCCTGAATGTATAATCTAGCGTCTTGGAGTGCCCGTATGTGAAATTACAGGCTTCTGGACCAGTGGATAAAAGGGATGATTAAGATAAAACCAAAATAAAAGAGGAATTTGACTCTAATTAAGTTTAAGCATCACATTTAAGCTAAATTGATTGGAGTGGAGGTCTTGGATGATAGTGAACATGAAGCTTCTAGAAACTGCATTGTGAGTGTTGGATGGCAAGAAGGGATGGGGACTGAGGGTGGGGCAGAGGAGGGCAGAAGGACTGGGGGTAGGGAAAGAGGGGCAGAAGAAGGATGGAACATTTTAGAGCTCCTAGCTTATTCCACTTATGGTGTCTCAACCCTATAGCAACCACAAGTAACACTGACTAGGCTTATAATTGTAATGTGGGGCTCAGAAACCAGATTCTTTTTTTTTTTTTACCTTCTTTTTTTAAAATTTTTTTTTATTTTATTGAATGGTAACTATGTACATTAATGCACTTCTGGGGTACAGTGTGGGGTTTTCACATGCAATCCGAACTACTTCCATCAAACTGATCAACACAGCCTTCATGTCATTTTCTCAGTTATTGTTTTAAAACATTCTGATTC
>CAUYQV010079578.1:0-25342 GCA_963574575.1 Galagoides demidoff
CATTTTTTAAATTCGGTTTTATACATTGTTAAAAGCAAGAACCATACTAACTTTCATCTTAAACAACATTTATCGTAAACAACAGTAATGGCCATAACCCCTGACCCATAATAAACAATCATTTACATAACTTAAGACCCAAAACAACATACCTAATTTCAAAGTTAATTTCCTGGGCAGTGCCCATAGCTCAGTGAGTAGGACCCTGGCCATATACACCAAGGCTGGCGGGTTCAAACCCGGCCTGGACCAGCTAAAACAACAATGACAACTGCAACAAAAAAATAGCCGGGCATTATGGCGGGTGCCTATAGTCCCAGCTACTAGGGGGGCTGAGGCAAGAGAACCCAAGAGTTTGAGGTTGCTGTGAGCTGTGATGTCATGGCACTCTACCGATGGCAACATAGTGAGACTCTTAAAAAAAAAGTTAATTTCCTAAATCAATTGCCAGAAACTACTCAAGGTATACACTTTTAGGTTAAGGCTGAGTGTGCAAAACAACAAGAATGTAAGACATGAGGTAAAGGTCACTTAGGACCTAAACAGACCAGACCAGCTGTGTCACGTCAGCCCTGGCCTCACTGTCTTACTCTCACTACGTGTGTTTTCATATCCAGAATATATTATTACAGACATCTGGAACGCTCTCTGAAACTACACCTTGTGGGGACAGAGGGAGTCCAAAGATGCCATCTTAGGAACCCCTGTTGCCACTCTTCTGCTGGGAATAGAGCTGGGCAAACAAAAAAGGTTCTTTTTATATATATATATATATATTTTTTTTTTTTTTTTTTCTGAGACAGAATCTCACTTTGTTGTACTCGGTAGTGACATAGTGTCATTGCTCACAGCAACCTCAGACTCTTGGGCTCAAGCGATCCTCCTACCTCAGCCTCCTGAACAGCTGGGACTATAGGCTCCCACCGTTACACCTGGCTATTTTTGGAGATGGGGTCTCGCCCTTGCTCAGGCCAGTCTCAAACTCCTGAGCTCAAACGATCCTCTGGCCTTGGCCACCTAAAGTGCTAGGATTATAGGCCTGAGCTACAACTCCCAGCCTGCAAAAAAGTTTCCTAAAAGATTAGGAAATAAAGCTCATATGATTCCAACTCACTATTAAAGTTAATTAGGCTTCACTATTGCTATATCTGGAGATTTGTTTAGTACTCTTTGATGAAATTTTAAACATTTAAATATAAATGAATGACTTTAACAATATGATCTAATATTCTAATATATTTTTTGATGTTAGAACTTTGAAGATAGACACCTGAGAAAAATAAATGATTTTAGGTGTTCCCAAAATAAATCCTTGGCTCAGGATAGATCCATCTTAGTTTTTCCAAATTGTGAAGGGAGAGTCAAGCCCTGGATGTCGAACCATTGTCTGCTAGATCTTGCCTTGTGCTCCGTGGTAGAGCTGTGAGGTTCCGTGGATCAGAGTGCTTGCTTCTGATCTTATGCTTTTGTACTTTTGCATGAGCCCTTCCACTTGACCAGTGTTTCCTGAACTTTATTATGCTTGAAATCAAGCCACTTTTTAAAACCTAAATTCACGTGAATAACTACTGTGTGTGGAACGTGGGTTTAACCTGCCTACAACTTTCTGCCTATTTACCACATAAATATTGGGAGTTTTGTCCTACCTAAAACTACCTTTATCTCTTTAGAGGACATCAGGTTCTTTTTGGGAAACACTCCTCTATGTGCTGGAATTTTAAAGCTTTGACTTTGACCTGGAGTATTAGTGGTAGAAGCTGCTTTAATTTGGAAGCACCAGAGGAACCCAGGAGGGATTGGGGATGCGTGGCTTCTGCCTGCTGAAATACCCCTTGCCTGGGCAAATTTATGTGTTTTAAATGTGGAGGTATTTGGCTCTCTGCATGGCATAGCTTGGGATCATAGCCTTGCAATAAACAAGTTGGTTTGGTTTTTAACCTGGCCAACAAACGTGTGTACCTCCACATTTCCAAGTTGTATTCTCTTTTACAGGTTTGATCCTCCTCTTCTACCTAGTTTTTTATGGGTTCCTGGCTGCACTCTTCTCATTCACGATGTGGGTCATGCTTCAAACTCTGAATGATGAGAGGCCAAAGTATCAAGACCAGATTACTAGTCCAGGTAAATTGGTTGCGGTTATCATGGCTTTTAACAAATAGAGTCATAGAGTTGTAGTTGATTTTCATCATAAATCTGTTTCATGTAAGATAGTTAAATTTTGGAGTTGGGTAATGTGAAAGTTTTAACTATTGTTTAATTATATACATACTGATTTAAGAACCTTCATATTCATGTACTGATAAATCTTGAGTTTTTTGGTCAGGGATGAACAGAAGTAAATATTGAGTTTTTTTTTTTTTTTTGAGGTCTCACTTTGTCACCCTGGGTAGAGTGCTTTGGCATCACAGCTCACAGTAACCTCAAACTCTTGGGCTCAAGCAATTCTCTTGCTTCAGCCTCCCAAGTAGCTGGGACTACAGGTACCCACCACAACGCCCAGTGATTTTTTTGTTGCAGTTGTCATTATTGTTGAGCTGGCCTGGGTCAGGTTCAAACTTGCCAACCTTGGTGCATGTGGCCGGCACCATATCCACTGTGCTATGAGTGCCGACTTGAATATTGAGAATTCTCATAAGCTGAGTTTGAATAGTATAGTTATAGTTAGGAATGACTTTTATGAATATTGTCTAGTAGTTCCACTTTGAATTTCAGCCTTAGCTTCGGTTGAAGCTTCTTGGTTCTGATTGTTTATTAACAAAAATGGTAAGAAATGACCAATCTACAGTCTCTACATCTAGAGAATATAATGAATATGCTCTTTTTTTCATTTCTGTTTTTTGGGGTTTTTTTTTTTTGAGACAGAGTCTCACTATGTCACCCTTGGTACAATGCTGTGACATTACAGCTTACAGCAACCTCAAACTCTTTGGCTTAAGCAATTCTCTTGCCTCAGCCTCCCAAGTAACTGGGACTACAGGCATCTGCCACAATGTCCAGCTATTTTTTGGTTGTAGTTGTCATTGCTGTTTCAGCAGGCCAGTGCTGGGCTCAAACTCACCAGTCTTGGTGTATGTAGCTGGTGCCCTGCTCACTGAGCTATGGGCGCCGAGCCTGAATATGCTCTTCATACGTTTAATTCGTTATCTTTATTATCTTCTGGAAAAAACCTCTTCGTTGTATAGGATAATATACTTTACTATAGTGAAGGACCTAAGGAAATTTCACCCCAAAATGACTCCCAGGTATAGAAAATACTTTGGATTAAAGACCATTCAGGTCAAGAAATTCTGTAAGAGGCCTTCCTTCTATCTGCATAGACTGAACTGGCCTGGTCAGAGAATCAAAGGGGACAAGTGATTGTCCCCTTCTTCCTTCCTATAATCTCAAAATGTTTCAGGAATGAAGGTCAGGAATGCAGGTGGACCTGGCCAAAATTATTTGGGTCATAAACATCTGTCTCCCAAGTTTATTTACAAGTCAGTCTATTTCTCCCCCATCCATTGATCCTCCCTAGCAACTTCCCAGAAACTGTTTATGTCCTATACTCATCAGTTTCCCCCTTCCCTCTAAAAGAGCTGCATGAAGATACTCGAACTTCTTTGGAAAATTGGGTAATCACTGATTTCACCTCCTGACCTAAGTAGAGTTCCATGGCATCATAGCTCTCAGCAACCTTAAACTCCTGGGTTCCATCCATCTTCTTGCCTCTGCCTCCTTAGTAGCTAGGACTACAAGCATCTGCCACAACACTCAACTAATTTTTCTATCTTTAGTAGAGACAGGATCTCACTCATGCTCAGGCTGGTCTTGAACTCCTGAGCTTCGGCAAAGCATCTGCCTCAGCCTCCCAAAAGTGCTAGGATTGCAGATGTGAGCCACCGTGCCTGGCCAATAGTAAAAATCTTTTTTTCTTTTCTTTTCTTTTCTTTTCTTTTTTTTTTTTTTTGAGACAGAACCTCAAGCTGTCCCCCTGGGTAGAGTGCTGTGTCATCACAGCTCACAGCAACCTCCAACTCCTGGGCTCAAGCAAGTCTCATGCCTCAGCCTCCCAAGTAGCTGGGACTGCAGGCGCCCGCCACAACGCCTGGCTGTTTTTTGGTTGCAGCTGTCATTGTTGTTTGTCAGGCCTGGGCTGGATTCAAACCCACCACCTTAGGTGTATGTGGCTGGTACCTTAGCCACTTGAGCCACAGGCGCCAAGCCAATAGTAAAAATCTTAATTAAAACTTTTTTTTTTTTTTTTTTGTAAAGACAGCCTCACTTTGTTACCCTCAGTAGAGTGCTGTGCCATCACAGCTCACAGCAACCTCCAGCTCTTGGGCTTAGGCAATTCTCTTGCCTCAGCCTCCTGAGTAGCTGGGACCACAGGCACCTGCCATAACTAACGCCCAGCTATTTTTTTGCTGCAGTTTGGCTGGGGCCAGGTTCAAACCCGCCACCCTCAATATGGGGCTGGCACCCTACTCACTGAGCCATAGGTACTGCCCTCTTTTTAATACTAGATATCTATACTTTATAATTAGATAAATGTAAAAAGTTCTTGATAATTTCAGTGTGCTTATGAATATAATTTTTCATGTGATTTACTGAGATCTGTTTTTTAGAGATAAGAGTAAGGAGGAGGAGAGAAGGGAATTTGTTCAATACTGTTTATTTCCCTCATTTTTCTTTTATCTCTTTATAGGACTTATGGTTTTTCCAAAACCAGTGACTGCATTGGAATATACATTCAGTAGAAATGATCCAGCTTCCTATGAAGCGTACGTTCAAGACCTTAAGAATTTTCTAAAACGTAAGTTCTCTCAGAGTTATTACATAAACTAGCACCAAATTATGATTATTCTTAGAAACATCATTCTTAGAATTTTTCTTCCTTTGCTTTTTTTTTTTTGTTGAGAGAGAGTCTCACTCTCACCCTTGCTAGAGTGCTGTGATGTCCTAGCTCACAGCAACTTCAAACTCTTGGGCTCAGACAATCCTCTTTCCTCAGCCTCTGGAGTAACTGTGACTATGGATGCCCACCATAATGCCTGGCTAATTTTTTCTATGTTTAGCAGAGACAGGGGCTTGTTCTTTCTCAGGCTGGTCTCAAACACTGAGCTCAAGCAATCCACCCACCTTGGCCTCCCAGAGTGCTAGGATTGTAGGTGCGAGCTGCTGCACCTGGATTTCTTTTATTTACCTTTTTACTCTCCTGTTAAACCCAGACAACTGAGAGTACTTGCAAGTAGTTTTTATAACTACTTATAAAATATTCTAACTTATGGAAAGACATAGGAAGGAGCATAAGTCCAATAGATAGTAGATTGATTTCTCTGTCTTTCCCGTAAGTGCACTAAGTTGATTGAGACATAACAAAAATATTTTAAAATGCTTCTAAAACTGAAAGGGTTTGTGTAATCGAGCAAATCTATGTTATCTATCCATCCAATATGGTATTTGTGTAGGGGGTAGAAAGTGATATTTATCATTTTTTAAATGTCTGTTTCTGATTTTTAATGTGTCAGTTACATCTCAGAGTTGCCAGTTTGTAATGCTCATTAACAGCCATCTAAGCCAATTATCTCCACTCACGATCTCAACCTTCCTTTTTTATATCTCAGTTATTAATTCCATGATTTTTCATTTTGGTTTTACTTTAGTCAGTACTCTCAAATTCCCGGCCTCTCCGTCTATTTGTTACACGCTTGTGGCAGAATTCTACTGGATAAAACCGTGTCATTTCCTGGGTGATGCTCATCCTTCTTTGAGACTGCCCGGGGCAACCTGGTGGTGCTGCGGACGGGTTAGCACTGTGAATACTTGATCAGCTCCCTCAGAGAGACCAGGTGGCTGCCTGGCAGTCTTGCTGGATTTCTCCAAAGGGATTATTTCCAACCTCTCCTCTAACCTAACCCTTTACCTATTCCCCATAACTCACAGTTTCCATGTAATCTGGAGGTAGTAGAAGTTCTCAGATGGGAACTGCCTCAGTTCCTCTGTTCCCAGGAAAGGAACCCTACAATGGGCCCTTTGTTGCATCCTCCTGCTCTGATGGGGCAGCTCCCCTTCTCTCATCTGAGGCTACTCTTCCTGCTTGGATCTCATCCCCTCTTACTGCCTCGAAAACCCTTGCGGTCTATATTTAGCTTTCTCTTTATTGGAGCCTTCCTGTCAGTTTGCAAAAATCTGACACAGTGGCTCACACCCATAATCCTCACGCTCTGGGAGGCCAAGGTGGTTGGATTGCATGAGCTCACAGGTTCGATAATGATCAGCCTGAGCAAAAAGCAAGACCCCCCCCCCCATCTCTACTAAAAATAGAAAAACTGAAGCAAGAGGATTGCTTGAACCCACGAGTTGAAGGTTGCTGTGAACTATGACGCCATGGCACTCTGCCCAGGGCAACAGCTTGATACTCTGTCTAAAAAAAAAAAATCTTTAACTCCCTTCTGAATTAAACCAATAACCTTTTGATTTCACATTGTCTACTAGCTGTCATCCTAATTATTTAAATAATTTTGTAGATATTGGCAGGGCGAGGTGGCTCACACCTGTAATCCTTTCACTCTGGGAGGCCAAGGCAGCTGGATTGCTTGAGCTCGTGAGTTCGAGACCGGGCTGAGCAAAAATCTGAAATTGATCTGTAGAAGAGAATGATCAATAATCCAGTTTATATAATTGTTGAAATGCAGTGAACTTTAGAGCACCAGATAACTGTTAAAAGTTAAAGGGGTGCTCAAGCTTAGTGGCTCACACCCGTAATCCTGACAGAACTCTGAGAGAGAGAGGCAGATGAATCACCTTAGCTCAGGAGTTCAAGACCAGCCTAAGCAAGAGTGAGACTCTGTCTCTACTGAAAATAGAAAAACTAACCAGATGTTGTGGCAGGCGCTTGCCATCTCAGCTACTTGGGAGGCTGAGGAAAGAGGATTGCCTGAGCCCAAGAGTTTGAAGTTGCTGTGAGGTAGGACACCGTGGCACTCTACCAAGGATGACAGAATAAGATTCTGTCCTTAAAAAAAACAAAAAACTTAAAGGGGCACACTTGCCATGTTTTCCCTAAAGTCATCTGGTAATTGGCATTACTGTTTTTGTCTCTGAAGAGCATTTTCCAAAGGGTGATATATGCCTGGTTGTGTTTGATATTTATGGCTGGTCTCGTCCACATATTTGTTTCCTTTCTAGCATATGCTTTAGAAGCACAGAAGAACCTCTCAGTGTGTAATAAAGGAGGACTTTTTGAACAGAACGGTCCGGAGTATGTTGCGTGTCAGTTTCCTGTCTCCTTACTTGACGAGTGCAGTGGTGCGAATGATCCTGACTTTGGCTATTCTCAAGGAAACCCTTGTATTCTTGTGAAAATGAACAGAGTATGTACATATTTTACCTCTGCAACCGCTTTTTTCTAATATCCTCTGTTAAGATGACAACTATTTTCAGATCATTTTGGTTGAGTTAATGCCTTTCTTATTAAATGTTACCTTGTTGTGGTGTAGCTTGCTTAAAAGGCTAGCAGTAACATGTATTGATCTTTGGGGAAAAGTTTATTCAGCAAAAGAATACAGATTCACAGATTTATCATGGATTAAGGAGTTAAAGCAACTCAAGCTTTTCCCTTGTGGAAACAACTGCTGCATTTCAGCACAGATCAGCTTCAGGGAGCAAGTGTTGTGTTGTCATTCCCCAGGCTTGGTTTTGTGGAGGAGCAAAGCTCATTTTCAAACCTGGTGTTATAAAATAATTCAGAATTCCATATGACTCCATAAAGTTTTAGCTCACTTAACTTTTTCTAAATATTTAATAGAAAGCATAGTTTTATGGTGTATATGCACACACACACACATAATTAAATAACGGAATTACAAATCAAAGCGCATTCTAATGCGTTCAGTGGGACGACGCAGTGGCGTTCTGTTATGTTTTAGAAGCGGTGCCTGCATTGTATGGTTAATGGCAAAGTAAGAGGCTGATGTTCTCCATGTGACAGTAACGATGAATTAGGGTCATTGTGCAAACAAAGGTGGTTTTCCTTGCGTAATAAAGTGATCCCTAGCTCCTGTGCCTTGTAGCTCTATAAATGTTGCCCCTCAAGTTGTGTTCTGCTATAGTTATTCTTTTGAGACTTATGGGGTCTTCTGTGAAAGGTAAGGTCATTCATGGCCATTTACTGAAGAAAGGGGCAGTTCCTTAAATAGATACAGACCCCTCAAAATCATGAATTCATATAGCACTGAAGTCATGATTAGTAAGCTAATAGCTTCCATCCCTAATACAAGTAACATTGAAGTTGGCATTGCTGATTAAGGAATTTTCTTATAAGGGGAACAAACTAGAATGTGAAATACCCAGACTTATACCCTTCCAAGCTCTCCTTCTGTCCCCTTGGAAAGCCCCGGACAATGGTTTCCAGATTGTCCCATAGCACTCTACAAGTCTTTTGAAACATTATTTGGCACATGAGTAGGTGCTCAGTAAATGATTAGTGGGATGGTTCAACCATCCTTCATTCAGAATTAAGAACTGAGGTTCACAGACTAAGCCAGAAGTAATGTGAAACTAGATAATATAGTTTATCAAGTGAACGAAGTTTAACAGATGCCTTTTGTAATCCCTGCTAGAAGTATTCTCACAACATCTAGGTTGCTGAAAAGATGCTCACCCCCAATATAAAGCTAGGAGAGGACTGACCTGAGTTTATTTTCTTTCTCAGGATGGCTTCTTTGAATGAGGAGGATCTGAGACCCTTCTGACAGTTACTGATGGGGGAGTGGCTTTGCAGGGCACAGCAGGAGAACAGCCTGAGACATGGGAGGTCACTGATGAGATGCACTTACCTAGTATGGCACGGGATTGAATCCCAGTGTAGTTCCAAAGTCATTGCTCAGAAACAGCTGGTTACTGCTGTTAACATTATATAATGGTTGCAACAATACTTGTTTTTTGAGAGGAATATTTACATTTTGCCCACATTCACATCCAAACTGCCTATAAGTCAGAATGCCAACAAATCCTCTTACAAAAGAGATGGATAAATATCTTTTACCGGAGTTACATCAGCTACATACATTGTGTAGAACTGACATCTCCCATGTGTTTCAGTGGAGAGGTTGGAGGAGTGTAAGTCTGGGTATTTCATGTTCTAGTTTGTTCCCCTTATGGGAAAAAGTACATGCCTTTTGTAGAACAGATGGGCATGGGATGTGGTGAGGTTCAGTGGAGTCTTACAGAAACATGGTGGGGAAGAACAGTTAATTATTATGTTATGCCTCTGTAGTTCTTACTTACATTAAATGATTTGTTCATATAAATAATTAGGTTTAAGGGTTTTGGTTTGTTTCTTGTATTAAGGGTAGCAAAGTGCAAAACTGTATTTTGGGGCTGGGCGCCTATAGCTCAAGTGGCTAGGGTGCCAGCCACGTACACCAGAGCTGGCAGGTTCAAATCCAGCCTAGGCCCGCCAAACAATAATGACAACTGCAAACAAAAAATAGCTGGGTGTTGTGGCAGGCTCCTGTAGTCCCAGCTACTTGGGAAGCTTGAGGCAAGAGAATCGCTTAAGCCCAAGAGTTTGAGGTTGCTGTGAGCTGTGACTCCATGGCACTCTACCAAGGCGACAGCTTGAGACTCTGTCTCAAAAAAAACAAACCAAAAAAAACTGTATTCTGGTCAATTCTATGGTAATTGATTGATTTTCTAAATTGCCCCAGTTATAAGATAGCTCATTGCCAAGGTTATTGTACTGAAAAGTTCATTTTAAACCTCCAAAAGTAAATAAAAGGCAGCTGTACCTGGGCTAATCCACAGTTATTGTCAATCTCAACCTTTCCACCCTTGGTCCCCAGCAGCAAAGGGACATGGTTCTACTGTATACATATGTGATGTTTAAATTAATCAGTTTTTCTTAACCTTAGATAATTGGATTAAAGCCTCAAGGACAACCAAGGATAGATTGTGATTCTCAGGTTAGTATTTAAAAATTAACTTCTGTTAAAGCTTTGGTGTTTCTGAAAATACTTCCAAAAGTCTAATGCGTCTAGGTGTCTTTTTTCTTCCCCGTCACTTTTTAAAGTCCTTTCTAGTGCCATTTGTAGAATGAAACCCCACCAAATTCTTTAGGAATAGCCTTTCTCTTCCCGAATGGTAATTCCAAAAGGCATTTCCCATGTGTATTTGATTTTGAACACATTGCTTTTACATTCACATAATGCTGTGTTTCATCAATTCCAAGATTGTTTTTCCTCCTCCTTAGTAATACTGTGTTTGGGATTAGCCTTATAATTGATGGTGTCATAATGCTGTCAGGACTTCCTCCCTTAGTGTATCGACTGGCGTGTTAAACCTCAGTGCCATCTGAGAGTTAATGAAATATGGTACATTTTCCCTAAGGTAGAAGCATTATTTATCACCCTGTCCCTGCCTTAATTTCTCCAGAGTGCTACGCAGTTTTCATCTCATAACTTTCTTTTGTTTTCTCTCCATGCTGCAAATGCAACTAAGACAAATATGTAAAAGATGGGTAAGAGTTCTGAGGAGACATTAAGTTCTAAATTTACTTTTGTCACTGTGCTAAATATTAACATTCAACTCCAACTGTACAGCAGAAGTATTTTATTTAAAATGCTGCACTGAAATTACTGTAAAGGTGTGAAAAAAAGGTCGTTCTTTTCACTACAAAAGGATGTCTTCTTCAGGCAAAAACTTCTTGCTAAGCAGGTCTCAGACCTGGTCAGACATCAGTCACCTGGGCTGAAATGAGTCCCCAACTTTGGATTTCTAACCAAAGTTTCCAGATAATGCTGCTGCTGGTGGTGAAAAGGGCCCACACCTTGAGAACTCCTGCTCTACTATCTAGGTTAGAATAAAATGCCAGGAAGTTTGGTTTCTCTTCTGGGTTGAAATTATATGAGTCAACTATAGGCAGTTTACTTCACCTCCTTAGTGTACAGACAGCTCAGCAGGAAACGGGTGAAAAGCCTTGCACAACTTTTCATGATCCTCGGGGATGGCTTACAAATCTTTCCTATGGAAAGTTCCCAAGGCTTGGGTGCTGGACTTCAGCTAGTTAGAAGTGTTAATTTCAGGACAGTGCACCTGTGGCAGGATGTTTGCCTTCGCATTTGGACAGTCTATGTAGATAAACTGGGAACAGTGGGTCTGTGAAGCTGCTACCACCTAAAAGGAAAACACACCTTCAGACTGGAAGGGCAAAAGCTTTAAGCTTTTTTCCTTAGGTTTCAATTTTGTAAGCCTAAGTGACCATCGGTAGATTCTTAAGAGTAGCTCCTGGTTTCCGATGGGATGGGATGTACCTAAAACATTGTGACAAGTGGGCTTCGCCCTAGGTAGCTCACTCTCCTTCAGATGTTCATTTCAGCATTTCCTTAGGTTTCAATTTTGTAAGCCTCCCTATGACTCTTCCCTTAAGGTTTAAAAAGCATTTTGCTCCTTGTTTATCTGTTACGTATCCTTTGCTTCTAGAGTAGTTGGGGAAAATGTTAATGAAAAATCCAGGTCTAAGGATTCGGGTTTCAGTTTGCTGTCCCTTTTGTTTTGAAGAGATGTATGTAAAGTACATAAAATAATCAAAATAGGTGGGATTTTGTTTGCTTGCTTTTTTAGTTGTGAGATTTTTTTGTTTGTTTCTTTTTAGAAAAAGAATGGGAAGAAATATTGGCAAAACTTTGCATTGTACTCCTAGACTGGTACAAAGTGGTAACCAGCTGGAGCCCGTGTAGACCAGATGGAAGCACTCACTGCATGTCATTAGACTTGCTATTATCTGTTAGATTTATCTGTATCTAGTGTTCTTTACTTTAAATTCTTTTATCTTCTATGTAACATATGTGTCTTTTACTTTGTCTTATCTCCCAGCCTAGAGTGCAATGGTGGTATGACCTCAAACTCACTGTAACCTTGAACTCATGGGCTCAGGTGATTTCTTCTGCCTCACCTTCCTGAATAGCTGTGCACCACCACACCTGGCTAATCATTTTTTTGTAGGACCCAAGTTTCACTGTGTTGCCCAAGCAGGTCTCAAACTCCTGGCCCCAAGGAATTGATCCACCTCAATTCCCAAAGTGCTTCTTCTGTTTTCTTAATTTTGATCTGGAAATACATAAACACTGATGACAGAACATGCCTTTGGAGGTGACCAACTAATATTCATAAAAAAGATGATTCTTGAAAAAATGGAATATTCATATTTATGTCATTTTTTTTTTTCAGGCTTGGTGCTCATGGCTCAGTGAGTAGGGCGCCGGCCACATACACCAAGGCTGGTGGGTTCAGCCCGGCCTGGGCCAGCTAAACAATGACAACTGCAACCGAAAAAAATAGCCAGGTGTTGTGGCAGGTGCCTGTAGTCCCAGCTGCTTAGGAGGCTGAGGCAAGAGAATTGCTTAATCCCAAGAGCATGAGGTTGCTGTCAGCTGTGACGCCACAGCGCTCTACTGAGGGCAATATAGTGAGACTCTGTCTCAAAAACAAAAAAAAAAATTATTGCATTTTTTTACAAAAGTGAATCAGGTTGATTTAAGAACATTTAGAAAAATGCATAAGAGAAAAATAGTGCTACCTGGAGGTAACCACTGCCAACTTTTGATGTATTATGTTTCAAGTCTTTAGGAAGATAATTGTGTATAAGAAACAATACCTTAATTTTTAAACCATTTTGTTTTCAGTGGAACTTAGTGACCATCAGTAGATTCTTAGTAGCTCCTGGTTTCCCATGGGATGGGATGTACCTAAAACGTTGTGGCCAGTGGGCTTCACCGGAGGCAGCTCACTCTCATTCAGATGTTCATTTCAACATCTACCATCACCATGTGTTTATTTTCACAGAAGTTATAAATTACAAGTTTAAGAAAAAGCCTCCCTTTGTTCAGGCACAAAGAAAGAGAGCAGTTAAGAGCCTGTCCCTGCTGGGTGACCTTGAACATGTGGCCTTAACTTTGAGCCACAGTGCCCTGCAGTTGACCCTGCCCACATAGTGGTCGTTCAGCTGAAGTGGGGTAAATACAGGTTGGATGTAAAATCTGGCAGGAGATACAGGGAGATGTTCAATAACTATAACTCAGAACTGTTTTCATTTTGGGGAGTGTCTCTGTGTTTCTGTGAATGAAATTCATATATTATAGTAAAATATGTTTAGCAAAAGCATTTTCTGCAGAAAAGCACTCATCAGAGTGACTTACTTTCTCTAGTACCAAATGCTATTTTTGATTTTGACCTTTTTTTAAAGTTAGAGAGTACATATGTAGGGTGGGTGGTGTTTGCATAGTGATAGGAAAAAAAATGACTTCTATGATTTCTCTGAGCATTTTATCTCCTGCTCTTCCCACATGTTCCTGACCTGGTCTGTTAGGATCCGTCATTTGGGGCTATGTTGGCTGCTGTCTCTGCACCTCTTGTCTGTGTGCTCCCCCCTCCCTCCCACCCGCAGACCAGCTGCTTCATATAATGAAATAAACAGGGAGTAGGACTAATCCTTAGAGCAGGCGTCCTCAAACTACGGCCCCCGGGCCACATGCAGCCCGCCTAGGACATTTATCCAGCCCACTGGCTGTTTTTGCCGCTGCTGCCTGTCCTGCTTAGCAGCCGACTCGTCCCAGGGCCCGCAGTCTGGCCCTCCAACGGTCTGAGGGACAGTGAACTGGCCCCCGGTTTAAGAAGTTTGAGGACCCTTGCCTTAGAGTCTTAGCTTTGTTATATTGTTTTGTGTGTGCTTTCAAAAAAAGAAATTAGTTTGTTCAAAACTAAATTTCAGATGTTCAGTAATGTTTTCTTTAGTGCTTAGTAAACCCACTGATTTTAATCACTGTGGTTTGTTATATATTCACTGTGTGTTAGAGAGTCTTTAGAAGTAGCTCTGTATGGCGTATGTTACATGAGAATTTTCATAAATCGTTTAAGGAGAATACTCGAGATGCCCAACAGCACAAATGAATTGGATTATAGGTATTGATTAGATCTGTGTACTTACGTTTATCATAATATACATAGAATACTCAGTGACTTATATATGTTCATAAATTTATTCATGGGAAATGTAATACTTTAATCAGCTAAGAAGAGTTTTGCTTGCAGTACCTGAAATTTTCCCTCATGGTTTCTGTCAGTTGCATCGTGGTTCCCCTCTGATCGCAGGTATTGTGGTTGTCAATCAATGAGACTTTGGCACCTGCTCACAGCCAGTGCTTTCCAGTCTTATCTGGAAGCACAGTATTTTTATTCATTTCAGGAAAACATTGGTTCCAAGTCTGTGGGTACATTCCTGCCATCAGTGGCCAGAAAGCTGGGTTTTGGTAGTTGGAGGGCAGATAAGATTTTATAGGTAGTACATGAGTAGGACTGGCTAGAAATTAGAAGGGACTCTCATGAAAAAGTATATAGGGTCTGTCAGGAAATGTAAGGATAGTCAAAATAGTTTCTGTCACAAAGTTTAATTACGTAATATTTACAATCAAGATGAGCAAGTATCTTCTAAAAATACATTTATAATTAATATAGTTGTATATTCCCCAAACTGTTTTTAATTGATACTGCTTTAATTATAAACACGTTTTTAAAAATTCTTTTTCATGACCTTTATAAAAAGGTTTTCGTTTGCTTTCTACTTTCAGGATACAAGCATAGCAACTATAACAACTTTTCCTCCAGATGGAGTTATAGACTTAAAATATTTTCCATATTATGGGAAAAAACGGCATGTAAGTATTGAAGTTCTTATGTGGTTGGTACTTATCTTTTATGAAATTAGAATATTTGCATCAAAATATCACCTGTGCTGGTGGGTAGACACAGGCCCTGTATAATTTGTACATTGTCTGTCCATATTTTGATGAACAAATGGGGATAGTAATTTCCACATCTGTGATTCAGAGCACAGAACCTGAGCAGATAAAGGATGACGACCTTTTAAATACCATATTTTTTGTTGTAAAAGTAGTACTATGTCCTTATTTAGAGGAAATAGAAAAGTACTAAAAATATTAACCCAGTGTAATTTCTTATTTTGTCTCAAGTATATAAGTATCATGTTATGAAATTAGGATCATACTGTATATATACTTTTTTTTTTTTTTTTTTGGCTGGGACTTGGTTTGAACCTGTCACCTCCGGCATATGGGGCTGGCACCCTACTCCTTTGTGCCACAGGCGCCGCCCTGTATATATATACTTTTTAAACTTTGTATTTTGAAATGATACTGGGCTTAAAATGGCTAGAATAGCACAGGGAATTGCTGTAGACCCTTTAACTGTTGATATTTCGTTTCATTTGTCTTACTGTTATTTATTTATTTAATTTTTATTTATTTATTTTTTTTGAGATAGAGTCTCACTCAGTGCCTTTGGTAGAGTGTTGTGGCATCATAGCTCACAGCCAACTTCAAACTCTTGGTCTCAATTAATCCTCTTGCCTCAGCCTCCCAGGTAGCTGGGACTACAGGCACCTGCCACAATGCCCACTATTTTTAGAGACAAAGTCTTGCTCAGGCTGGTCTCAAACCCCTGAGCTCAGGCGATCCACCTGCCTTGGCCTCCCGGAGTGTGAGGATTACAGGTGTGAGACACCACACTGGCTTCTATTTTTCAAATATATAATTTTTCTCCCCTGAACCATTTTAGACTAAAGCTATGAATGTATTGCCCATTTATACTAAATACTTGAGTGTGTAGTTCCTAAAAATAAGAATATTAACTTATATATAAATAAGTGCAACTGTTGGAATATATGTCCCCTCCCAAGCTCATGTTGAACTTAATCCCCAACATGGCATTATTGGAAGGTGGGACCTTTAAGAGTTGATTTGGCCATGAAGGCTCTGCACCACAAATGGATTAATCCATTCTTAGATGGATGTGCTATCATGAGAGTGGAACTGGTGGCTTTTTAAGAAGAGGAAGAGAGACCTGAGCTAGTATGTCTGCATGCTGGGCTTCTCGCTCTCCATGGGATACCTTGCACTGCCCTGGGACTCTTCCCCACTAACAGGACTGCCCTCACTAGGAGTATAGCCTCTCCATCTTAGACTTCTCCTCTTCCTTCCATTTCCCTTAACTGGAAGAAATAAATTCCTTTTCTTTATAATTAACCAGTTTCAGGTATTTTGTTATAAGCAACAGAAAACAGACTGAGACAACAGCCATGGTACAGTTAGTAGAGGGAGTTAATGTTGATACAGTGCTGTTACCCAGTCTGTAAACCTTGCTGAGATCTCATCAGTTGGTCCAGTAAGATCCTTTATTGAAAAAAGTTTCCCTGGGCCAAGATGGCACGCTATTAACATCTCTAGCAGCTACAATCTGAAATAGTTCCTCAGTCTCTGTTTCATAGCCTTGTACTCTTAAAAAATTAATAATACGCCTTTTTTGGTTTGTTTTGTGTTTTTCAATTTGAATTTGTCTGGTGTTTTTTCATGATCAGATTTAGGTGGCGTATTTTTAGCAGGAGTACCTCAGAAGAAATGTCATTCTTGGGGTGACTCGGGAGGATGTGGTACCTGTAGCCCCCTTGATGGTGGTAGAGTTAACCTTGACCCTCGGTTAGGGTGAGGTCAGCCAGGTGACGTTTGTTACCAACATGTGCCGTGCAGGGAGGATCTTTTCAGAGTCTGTCATTTACCACTTTGTTTTTGCCAGAGCTTTACTTTAGCAGTTGCTGATTCTTGCCTAAGTCAGTTACTAATAGGATTGTTCATCTTTGTCCATTTATTAGTTGGCTTTCTGCTCCAAGAAAGAGCTTTCCTTCTTCGTTTATTTATTTCTATCAGTACAGACTCATGGATTCTTACTTAATTCTGTAATTACAGAATTTATGATAATCTTCTGTATAATCTTTAATAATCATTATTCTGATGCTAAAATTGTCCCAGATTTGACTAGCAGGACACCTTCAGGCGACTTCCGTGTCTTTTTGATAGGTTTCCATGATTCTTTGAGCACTTGTTTATATTCTGGCATCACAAGATATCCTGCCCCAGCACAATCCTGCCCCAGTCCCAGAATCAGCCCTGGCTCCTTTTAGCAAAGAATTGTATTTAGCAACCATAATACAGCTAAAACCATTATGAGTATAACCGATACTCTTTGATCACAATGAAATAAAACTAAAAGTCACTGAAATAAAAAGACATTTCCACATGGGGAGTGAGGGAGTGGAAGCCTCGGAAATAATTCTTAGATGAAAAGGGAAATTCAAGCCAAGATTATCAAATACCTAAAAAGTAATAATAATGAGGCAAAATATAATCACAAGTTATGGAGGAAAATTCACAGCCATAACCACTTTCATTGATAAAAATTAAAGTATGAAATGGCAGCTTCAAAGGAAAAAAACACAACAGAAAATAATAGAGCTAACTAATAGCGTCTCTTTTTAATTTCACAGAACAAACCCACTCCTGTCAGAGAAAAATACAGTCGGAGTTACCCTAGAATTTGAATTAATGTATTTTCCTTTTTCACCAGGTGGGCTATCTACAGCCGTTAGTTGCCGTTCAGCTCCGCTTTGTGCCTGAAAATGCTGGGCAAGAAGCAACAGTTACCTGCAAGATTGTGGGGTCGGACAACCTAAAAAACCAGGATGACCGTGACAAGTTTCTGGGACGAGTTGTGTTCAAATTTACCATGCGCGCATAGTAGTAATAGGATATTTCCACAGAGTAAATGTTGTATTGTCTGTCTTCATTTTGTTGTATCAGTTGGACCTACCATTCTAGAATCATGAGACCACCTTGGAGAAAGGTGGTGTGGTACATGGCCCTGGGGTGACATCATAACGTGCTTCCACATCATAGTGTTCAGTGTCCTCTGAAGTTTAACTGCTGCCCCCAACCAATGTACAGTCGCCAGATAGGGACCGGTGAACACCTGATTCCGAGCCTGTAAGGATGTGGGCCTCATCCTCCTTTGACGTGGTTTAAATTGCCAAGTGTCTAAAGCTTAATGTGCTGTGCTATGTAAATATTTTATGGATTTAACACTGGTTAACTGTCATATTTTGATGCCAACAAAAGTTTTAGGAATAAAATGGTACCTGGCCAATATCGAGTGACTTTATAGCTGCAAGAAATGTGGTGTGTGGGGAAGTTCTGTATGTGAGGAAGAAAAAAGAGAAAATAAAAGTGGATTTGAAAGTGTTACCTTGGGTTTTTTGTAAAATTTATTTTTTACACACTGAATTAGTCTGTGGATCTTTTTGCTTGAGAGCACAAACTTTTTGTTGTAAAGCATGTATTTAAAAAAACTGATGGGGTTGTTGGTAGTGCCAGAATTAAGTCTTTTTACAAAGTATTTTAGACCATAGATGAAACATAGCATTTTTAGTTTAGTCAGTATGAATATGCACCTAATTTTTTATGAAATTAAATTCATACGACTTAAATTGTATAATAGTTTGTGAAATATCTTGTTACTGCTTTTATTTAGCAGACCGTGAACTCTAATAAAAGATACACATTGTAAAATAGAAAAACTTGGAACTTATTCAAAGCTTCACACCAGCTTGGTTAGTGTCGTGGAATATTTCCCCCTTCAGTCTTAGGTATGTTCTTGGCATTATTCTCTGTTATAATTCGAGCTGCTTTCTCCTGTATTGAGGAAAGTGTGCTTTCCATATGATCTATGTGTGCGTGTTTTAAGCCTTTTTTTTTGTTTGTTTTCTTACTTTACTTCCTTTAAAAAAAAAAAAAGCAAAGCAGATATTCTTGAAGTTTTGTATTGGTGAAAACCAGGACAGGTGGGGCCCAACACAACAGGCTCAGGAATGGAGACTTGGAAAGTGTGAGGGCTCTGGGTGACCTTGCCTGTGCAGCGGGGCCTCGGCAGCCTCTGCACTTTGGTAACAGGCACTCTGCCCGCGTGGGAGTGCTGTTCGTTGCTGTGTCGCTGAGATCATGGTGGTAACATTTTCATTTTAGAAGTCTTTGTAATTGAAGAAAATGATTCTTGGGGGCGTTGCCCGTAGCTCAGTTTAGGTTGCTGTGAGCTGTGCCGCTATGGCACTCTACCTAGGGTGACATAGTGAGACTCTGTGTCATAAAAAACAGAAAATTATTCTTGGGATTAATTGGGCAAACCTTCTCTGGGCTTTGCTTTTCCTCTTTATGCTCTTTCGTAAGATTATAAAACAAGGATAAGAGAATGCTGATGCAGGGGACTATGTCGTGACTGGCTGGGGCACCACTTCAGTTGGCCCAGGGCAAACAGGTCCTCAGCCACTGCCAACTTTGGCTCATGTGAAGTGCGTATTACTTGATTAAATTAATGTTTTTTTTGTTTGTTTTTTTTTTGAGACGGAGCCTCAAGCTACCCCCCTGGGTAGAGTGCCATGGCATCACACCTCATAGCAACCTCCCACTCCTGGGCTCAAGCGACTTTCCTGCCTCCGCCTCCCAAGTAGCTGGGACCACAGCGCCCGGCCATTTTTTGGTTGCAGCCATCATTGTTGTTTGGCGGGCCCGGGCTGGGGATTCGAACCCACCACCTTAGGTGTACGTGGCTGGCGCCTTAGCCGATTGAGCCACAGGCGCTGAGCCAAATTAATGTTTTGAAGTATAATATGGATGAAAGTTCTGTTTTAATGTGCTTAGATAAAAGCAAGTTAGTTCCTCAGAGTATGAAAGAATTGAGATGACAGCCAGAATGGGGCAGCGGGTTTGCAGCAGATAACAGGACAGACATACAGATGTCACTAAGTTTTGTTTTTTTTTTTCCAGATTAGTATGAGGACACAAATGATTAGTTAACATAGTTTGTAAGTTAAAGTTTGAGTTACGGCTGTGTCCTTTACCCTGTAAGTGTGCTATGTGCCTGTGCACTGTACCCATTGAGTGGGAGCCCACTAAACCCCTTCCCCACCTCCCTCATCACCCCCTGCTTGAATCCAACTGAGTTTTTCTCTCCTGCGAGCCTGTAGTTGATACTCAACCAGTTTGAATTGAGTGCTGAGTACCTGTGATGGCTGTGGTACTCCCCTTAGGAGGATGTTCTCCAAGTCCATCCAGGTTGTTATAAAAGATGTAAAGTCTCTCGGCTCGGCGCCTGTGGCTCAATTGGCTAAGGCACCAGCCTCATGCACCTAAGGTGGCGGGTTCAAATCCCCAGCCTGGGCCCTCCAAACAACAATTATGGCTGCAACCAAAAAATGGCCCGGCGTTGTGGCAGGAGCCTGTGGTCCCAGCTACTTGGGAGGTGGAGGCAGGAGATTCGCTTGAGCCCAGGAATTGGAGGTTGCTATGAGCTGTGATGCCATGGCACTCTACCCAGGGGGATAGCTTGAGGCTCCATCTCAAAAAAAAGATGTAAAGTCTCCCATCTTTTAATGCTGGAATAATATTCCGTGGTACACATATACCACAATTTATTAATCCATTCATGTGTTGAAGGACACTTAGGTCGTTTCCACATCTTTGCGATTGTGAACTAAGCTGCTATAAACATTTGAGTGCAAATGTCCTTGTGAGAAATGTCTTTTTTCTTTTGGGCAGATACCTAGGAGAGGGCTTGCAGCATCAAATGGGAAGTCTACTTTTAGTTCTTTGTGGAGTCTTCATACTTGTTTACAGAGAGGCTGTGCCGTCTACAGCCCCGCCAGCAGTAAATAATCGTGGCCTTCTTTCTGCATCCATGCCACTATCTGTTGCTTCAGGAGTTTGTGATGTAGGCCACTCTTCCTAGAGTTGGGTGATATTTCCAAGTGGTTTTGATTTACATTCCTCTGGTAATTAGGGATGATGAGCATTTTTTCATGTATTTGTTGGCCATTCTTGTGTTCTCATGAGCAAAAGTTTCTGTTCGTGTCTCTTGCCCAGTTTTTAATGGGGTTGTTCTTGTTTATTTGCTTCAGTTCTTTGTAGATTCTGGTGATTAGGCCTTTGGCCGATTCGTAGCATTCAGATATCTTCTCCATTTTCAAGGTTGTCTTTTGCCTTTGTTCATTGTGTCCTTAGCTGTGCAAAAACTTTTTAAGCTCATCAAGTATCACTTCTTTTTTGTTGCTTCCGTGATTGCCAGTGGGGTCCTCTTCATAAATTGTTTCTCGAGGCTGATAAGAGTTTTTCCCACACTATCTTCTAGGTTTTTTGTTTTCTTTTTTTGA
Source organism: Galagoides demidoff (assembly GCA_963574575.1). Taxonomy (NCBI): domain Eukaryota; kingdom Metazoa; phylum Chordata; class Mammalia; order Primates; family Galagidae; genus Galagoides; species Galagoides demidoff. Next base: position 21,083 of record CAUYQV010079578.1, read on the forward strand.
GACAGAGTCTCAACCTGTCACCCTGGGTAGAGTGCCATGGCGTCATAGCTTACAGCAACCTCCACCTCTTGGGCTCAAGTGATCCTCTTGCCTCAGTTTTTCTATTTTACTTATTTATTTATTTATTCATTCTTTTTTCTTTTTTTAAATAAGAATGCCTGAGAAGGGGAAAGAACTAAGTTCATTTAATCCATTTACAGTAATTTACAGCCATTTTTTTTTCTTTTGTAAAAAGTTCTTCTATTTTAGTAGAGACGGGTCTCGCTTTTGTTCAGGCTGGTCTCAAACTTGTGAGCTCAAGCAATCCACCCTCCGTGGCCTCCCATAGTGCTAGGCATGTGAGCCCCCGCGCCTGGCCTCTTCTAAGGTTTTCTATAGTTCCTTCTATTAGATTTAAATCTTTTGGTAAGTGGTGGGAGGTGCAGGTCCAGTTTTAGTCTTCTACAAGTGGCTAACCAGTTCTTCCAGTACCATTTATTAAATAGGCATTCTTGTCCCCAGTGTATGCTTTTGTTTGCTTTGTCAAAGATCAGATGGTGATATGATGCTGGTTTCATCCCTAGTTTCTCAATTCTGACCCATAGATCTGATCTATTGTCTCTATTTTTGTGCCAATACCATGCTACCTTGACCACTATAGACTAGTAGTGTAACCTGAAGTCTGGTAAAGTGATGCCTCCACATTTATTCTTATTTCATAAAATTGTTTTTGGCTATTTGGGCTTTTTTTCTGGTTTCATACAAAATGTAGAACTATTTTTTTAAGATCTTCAAAGTATGACATTGGTATCTTAATGGGGATTGGATTAAACGTATAGATTGCTTTGGGTGGTATGGACATTTTAACAATGTTGATTCTCCCCAGCCATTAGCATGGTATGTTCTTCCACCTGTTAACATTCTCCACTATCTTCTTCTTTTGTGTTTCGAATTCTCTCTGTAGAGATCCAGCACATCCTTTGCTAAATAAATTCCAAGGTATTTCATTTGCTTTCATAGTATGAAGGGTATTATATCTTTGATTTGATTCTCAGCTTGACTGTTGTTGGAGTATATGAAGGCTACTAATTTGCATACATTGATTTTATATCCTGAGATGTTGCTGTCTTTCTATCACTTCTAGGAGTCTTGTGATTGAGTCCTTGGGGTTTTCTAAGTATAAGATCAGATCATCAGCAAAGAGCAATCGTTTTACCTCTTCTGTCCTCACTTGGATACCCTTGATATCTTTCCTTGCCTGATTGCACTGGCTAGGCCTTCCAGCACTACGTTGAATAGTAGTAGCAATAATGGACATCTATCCTTATCTGGTTCCAGTTCTTTTTTTTTTTTTTTTGGCTGGGGCTGGGCTTGAACCCAACACCTCCGGTATATGGGGCTGGCACCCTACTCCTTTGAGGCACAGGCCCCGCCCCAGTTCTAGTTCTGACCAGAAATCCTTTCAGCTTTTCTCTGTTCATAAGATATTGGATGTAGGTTTGCTATAGATGGCCTCTGTCAATTTAAGGAACATCCCATCTATGCCAATTTCCTTGTGTTCTTTTTAAAGAAGGATGCTAAATTTTGTCAAGTGCTTTTTCTGCATCTGTTGAGAGGATCACATGGACCTTGTTTTTACTTCTGTTTATGTGGTGAATTGTGTTTATAGATTTATGTATGTTGAACCAGCCTTGTATCCCTGGGATGAAACCCATCTGGTCACGATGAATAATGTGTAGCTGTATTCTGCTTGCCGAGATTTTATTGAATATTTTCACATCAATATTCGTTAATATTGGTCCATAGTTTTCTTCCTTTGTTGTATCCTTTCCTGGTTTTATTATCAGGGTGATACTTGTTTTGTAGGAGTTGGGGAAGGTTCCTTCATTCTCAAAGTTTTGAAATAGATTCTGCAATATAGGTACAAACTCTTCATTGAAGGTTTGATAGAATTGTGGTGTGAAACTGTCTGGTCTGGGACTTTTTTTTTTTGTCGGAAACTTTTTTGTTTTAATTTTGGGGCTTCTTTTTGGTCTGTCTAAGAGTTATATTCTTGGCTGAGCCTAGGCAGGTGTTGTGATTCCAGGAATTTGTCCATCTCTTCCACATTTTCAAATTTTGGGCACAGAGATTTTTGTAGTATTCAGTGGTGATCTTTTGTGTCTCTGAAATTCCTTTTCCCTTTCTGATTGAGGTTATTAGAGACTTTTTCTGTTAATGGTTGGTTAATCTGGCCAAAGGTTTGTCAGTTTTATTTATCTTTTCAAAGCTCCACCCTTTCTTTGGTTAATTATCCAAATAGTTCTTTTGTTCTCAATTTCATTTAGTTCTGATCTGATTGTGGTTATTTTTCTTCTGCTGAGTTTGGGGTTGGATTGTTCTTTCTTTTCTAGTTCCTTGAGAGGAATCATCAGAAAACAAGATATGAGTTGATAAGGGGATGTCTGTCTTCTCAGTCAGTCTTTTCAGTTTGTGCCTGTGGCCTTGGGATAACAGAGGACCTTCCTGAGAACAAATTGGGTTTTCCTTGTGACGAACCAGCTAGTGCCAAGACATCACTGGTTGTGGATTTGTTTGGAGGTAGGAGCCCTCCATCTGCCCACATAGGAGCCTTGAGTTGAAAGAGTGCAGCGTTTGCTGGCTGGCCACCCTCCTGGGCAGGAGAGCCCTAAGAATAAGGCACCACACCATTGCTCTCAGGGGAACCAGGGTAGCGCTGGGACCCCAGACTCCTGCTGGGCCTGTTTTTCCAGCCTACCCTGCAAGACACAGTCCGGATCTCTGATGTAGGTGCTGAGGGAGCATGTTGGGTGAGGTGAAATGGGTCACCATATTTTTTGGCATTGGCCTTTTTTTCTTAATGACCTTTCCCTCTGGGGTGCAATGTGGAAAGGGATAAAGTCCCTTGCAGAATTACGTGCACCCTCAGATACGCTGCCCTGGGATCAGGGGAATTGGGGTGTCTTAAGAGACCCTATGGCAGGGTGGAGGCTGGGCAGGGGTCCAGGGAATCAAACAGCAAGGCCAGGGAGGAAGGGCCGTGAGGGGTGTGGCTGGAGAAGCTGAGCAAGAGTTCAGTTAGAGCACTGAAGACACCTGAGGCCGTTGGCCCCTGTGACCTTTGCCTTCTGGTGTCATGCCTGAGGTTATGTTCTGTCAGGAGGCTGAAGGACTTTGCAGATGAAATTAAGGTAACCACTAAATTGACCTTAAAGTAGGGGTGTATCCTGGACTGTAGGGGGCCCAGTGTAAGCACAGGGAGGGTTGGACACAACCTTGCTGTTAGGAAGGAGCCCCGTGACAGCAGAAAGATGCGTGTTCTGCCACAGCCAGTGAGTGGGGAAGCCAAGTCTTCCCAGAGCTCTGCGCAGAGACCAGGCCACATTATGTCCAGTGACCTTCAGAAACAGGAGATAATAACTAGCTGGGTATTGTGGTGGGCGCCTGTAGTCCCAGCTACTCAGGAGGCTGAGGCAAGAGGATCACTTGAGCCCAGGATAAGATTGCTGTGAGCTATGATGATACCATGGCCCTCTACCCAGGGCACAGAGTGAGACGCTGTCTCAAAACAAACAAAAAAGAAATAGGAGTTGGGCAGTGCCTGTGGCTCAGTGGGTAGGGTGCTGGCCCCATATACCGAGGGTGGCAGGTTCAAACCCAGCCCTGGCCAAACTGTAATAAAAAAATAGCTGGGCATTGTGGTGGGCACCTGTAGTCCCAACTACTGAGGCAAGAGAATTGCCTAAGCCTAAGAGTTAGAGGTTGCTGTGAGTTGTGTGATGCCATGCACTCTACTGAGGGCAATAAAATAAGACTATCTCAACAACAGCAAAAAGAAATAGGAAATAATGAGTCTTTCATTAAGTCACTAAATCTGGTAATTTATTATGTAAAAGGTAGAAAGCTGACATGGGCCAGGCGTGGTGTCTCACACCTGTAATCCTAGCACTCTTGGAGGCTGAGGTGGGTGGATTACTGGGGTCAGGAGTTTGAGACCAGCCTGAGGAGCAAGATCTTGTCTCTACTAAAACTAGCAAAACTAGCCAGGCCTTGTGGCAGCACCTGTAGTCCCAACTACTTGGGGGCCTGAGGCAAGAGGGTTGCTTGAGGCTTTGTTCCTGTGGCTCAAGAGGCTAAGGCGCCAGCCACATACACCTGAGCTGGCAGGTTTGAATCCAGCCCAGGCCCGCCAAACAACAATGATGGCTGCAACCAAAAAGTGGCCAGGCATTGTGGCGGGCAACTGTAGTCCCAGCTACTTGGGAGGAGGTGGAGGCAGAA
>CAUYQV010079580.1:0-10763 GCA_963574575.1 Galagoides demidoff
GATGGCTGCAACCAAAAAATGGCCGGGCGTTATGGCGGGCGCCTGTGGTCCCAGCTACTTGGGAGGCAGAGGCAGGAGACTCGCTTGAGCCCAGGAGTTGGAGGTTGCTATGAGCTGTGATGCCATGGCACTCTACCCGGGGGATAGCTTGAGGCTCCGTCTCAAAAAAAAAAAGGTCTGCATCCTCCACCTACCTATCTCCAGACAGTGACTGTTTCAAGGAAAAAATGGGGAAACTGAGGCCTGGGCTAGGCACCTGACCTCTCCAACTTGTTCCTGGGATCCCTGGGGTGCTGGCCTCCTTGCTGGGCCATCAGAGGCAGCAGAGAAGCCTGAGAGGCTCGGCCATTTGTCCTTCTGGGAGTCTCGCTGCTGTGGGGAGCAGAGGCTCTGAAGGAGGTGGGTTCTGCTCTCCCTTTTACTGTGTGGAGCGACTCTCAGGGAAAGACCAAGTCGAGCCCCTTCCCCCCCAGTGCACCTCTTCACACCCACCCTCTGCCAGCCTGGGCCTCAGACCAGGGCTTGCAGGGATTTTGTGTCCTCTCCTGAGCCAGGAGTATGTTTCTCCAACCAGCCCTCTGCCCTTTCTGCCCCCAGGATATCTGACCTGGTGCCATCTCAAGGCTTTCAGGGGATTATGCCTGAAATTTAGCTTCCCATCAAGACTCCAAGCAGACCCTCTGTTCAGGCTTCAAGGACATCTATTACCAAGGGTCAGGGGTCTTTGCTCTGAACCCTGAATCCTGCGCCTTATCGCAGCCTTCCCTCACTAGAGCACAGTCCCTGGGGGAGTGACAGCTGGTGTGGGCAGGATGCATTGAGATGAAGGAGCAGCCATTAGCCTGACATCAGTATTTCTTAAAGGCCCATTCTCTCAAAAGCTGGCATGTCCCTCCCGGCCTTCACCCTCCCTGAACCAGGCAGAGTCCCCAGAAGCTCTAGGCTTCCCCTCTCTCCTTCCCTGACTGGCCTGGCTATATTAGCCAGATGGATTATGTTTTATTTCTCTTAGATTTGGCTGCAGGAACCAAACAGCATTTAAGGCCATTGATTGTTCAAAAGGCCAAGTGTATAATGTACCAGAAAATTAGTTTGGAGTGCCTAGCAGGGGCATAGCTCAGCTCTGGCCTCAGATTTACTCTGCTCTTGTGGGCCAGGAGGGGATGGGGTGGGGAATGTTCAGTCTTTTCAGGAGTTTCTGAGAATCTATCTACTCTTTGGGGCCAAGTTGGGGCCTCCCTGTCAGCTAGTTTACACAGGTGAGCTGCATTACAGCAACGCCCCAACTTCAGTCCAGCTCTCTCCTTCCCTTCCGCCCACCGTCCCTCCCATGTCTCTCTCTCACATACACACACACAGAGTACACTCACTTTACACACCCAGTATCAGAACAACTGCCCACATGTTGGTATGCATGTACAAGAGACAGCCCGATGTTTATCAATGCCACCCACACTCTCACCTGTGCACAAATGAGACTCTGAGAATCTAGATTAAAAAGCTTTCCTTTTGCCTGAAGAATCTGGCCCCTCAAAGAGTGTCTGACACAAAACAGATGATCACCCATGTCTACAGGGCCAGTCAAATGGCTTCTTGGCTCATGGACCCAGGACCACGGACAGCTCCTACCGGCTCCCCTCCTCTCCCCTCCCTCTGAAATCACCCAGTTCCCCTGACCATAAAACAGTTCCAGTTTACAGCCAACCAGAGTCACTTAGAAGTTGACAATTATGATACAAAGTTTCAAATGTCTGTTATGCACCAGCCATAAACCAACCTCTCTGTATGAACCATCTCATGTGGCCTTCACAACATCCCAAGATAGGTATTATTCCCCCTCTAACAGAAGCTCATGGGGGGGAGTAACTTCCCAAAGTTTTCATCCAGTTTGTCTCAAATAACAGAGGCAAGGGTATCTAACTCTAGGGTTAAATTGTACATACTTAATATGACTGTAAGTTCACCAGATGGGATCTCCCCAACCCCAGCACCAAAAGCAGAGGAAGAAAGGTCAGCGACTACCACCGGGAGCAGTAGTCCCTCCGTGTCAGCCCATCACACCACGGGTCCACACTCACCACGGTGGTCTAATGGGGACAGGAAGTGTGTATTGGGGCCTTGCAAAATGAGTAAGTGTTCCTGAATGCTGAAAACCAAGGGCAAACATAGCCACAGACAAGGGGACCTTGAGCGGTGTGTGCACATGAAGTCAAGTCAAACCCAGGGGGTTATTGCACACACTCTCCTCGGGTTTAAAGAAGGGGCAGAGCCCCGGCATTGCCACAGATAACTGTCTGGCACGTTTCCTCTCCCTTCTTTGGGGCCAGTGAAAATATTGAAGAAGCTGTAAGGTAAGATTCAAGTTCATCAAAAGAGATGATTAACACTGGTAATGATTCCTGAAGTTTAGACAAAGAAACGCTCCTGTAAGAACAGAAAGCGGTTATGTCAAAGGCTGAGCTACACTCTTGTGGCAACAAACAGAAAAGAGAGCCTCTCCATGTAGGTAAGGTCAGGCCAGTCCACGCCTCTGGCAGGAGAGTGATCATTAATGAACCCCGACACCCCAGCCAACCCAGGATCACAGAGTCAACATCTGCCAAGGGAACTCCAGCTCCCCAGAACCCAAAAAAGTGGCTGGAAAACATGAGAAATTTTGTGCCTCACCTTATTCTCCAGATCTGAATCCAAATGCCTTTGGAGGTGTTTCCAAAGTAAACCACAAAGGATAAACATTTGCCAATATTCAAGACCACACGCCACAGGCTTCCAAACAGGAGTTCCAAAAGTGTTTGGACAATGTGGCATCATTGGAATAGGCGTCAGGCTTTCCAGGCGAACCACGTTGAAGGGAACACACTCACTTGGATGTGAAGCTTCTAGTGCGTGAGCAGAAGACGTGGCCTGATGTTTCACTGCCCCGTAGAGTCCAGCCTTCAGCGGTGGGTCTGACAGTCCTACTGGTCCTTATCTGAAGGGGTGAGAAGGCAAAGACGGTGTGGTGAGTGGACAGCGCACTCTACCTGGAACCGAGAGACCTGGGTTTGATTCTGGCTGTCCCTTATACTACCCATGGTCATTGATGAAAGAACCTAAACCCTTTTGAGGGTGTTTTTTAATCTAGAAAAATGACCCCCAGAAACTCACCTGTTGGTATGATGATTCCAGCTAAATGAGATAGAAGACCTTCCATAGTACTTGTCACTCAGTATGAATTGAATATAATACGTGTTAGTTGATTCTTTGGGGGGAGGGGTCAGGTAGCCAGAGGTCTTGGAAAAAGACCCGGGAGTTGTCCCCTCCCTTGAGTGAGCTTTGATGAGAAAGAGAAGGTGTGAATGGGGAACAGCCATGAACCTACAAGACAAATTTACCCTGGGAAACACATCGTCCAGGGCTGAGTCTTACCCCAGGGGTAAGGCAAGAAGACAGAGTTTCCTCATTTATCTAAATTAACCCAGGACCTGGACACAGCAGGAGAAGGAAAGCCAAGAGCTGTCAGAGAGAGAGAGAGATTCTTCAGTGTCATAGTGAAGGGTCCAAATGTCCTAACACTGAAGAAAAAGGGCAGTTAGACAAGAGAGGGGACTTCCACCCAGAGCCTACCGAATCCTCAAGCAGTGACGGAGGCTCTAGAAGTCGGCAAGGCCAGAGGAGACGAGCACCTGGGTGGAGACAGGGCAATGGATGAGATGAAGTCTTCTGCAGCCAGTTCCCCATCTCTGAAACTCAGCAAGCGGAGCCCTGTCTTCAGAGTAGCTTTGCAGCACGGGGAGGGGGCTGTGCGAAGCCCCAGGAAAACGCCAGTGTGGCAATTTAGTGGTGAGCAGCAACGCTAATGAGTGCCAAGACTAACAGTGGCTTCCTAATGGAGCCCTTAATGAAGACGCATTTCAGGTTTTATGAACGCAGAGAAAAAGCACACACTTTTTCCCCCCAGCTCTCAGAGAGCAAGTAAAATATAGAACAGTCCCAAACATGGGTCTGAGCCTCTTTCCTGGTTCCTGCTTGGGGTACCGATAATAGTCCTCAGGAAGTTGGATAAGAAGGGTCTAACAGTCTGATTCCATCAGAGCCCTGGAATCCTCCTTCGCCCTTGGGGCCATCTATTGAACCTCTGGATCCCACATTGTCTGATGGGGAGACTTCCAGCAAGGTTCAGTCCTGCGATTTCTGGCTCCTGTTCAAGCTGCAAATAAGAATGCAAAGGACACCCATCCCCAAGATGGTGGCAGTTATTCGAACAGGCAGATATTTTCCATTAAATATTTAATTAGAATATAATCTCACCAGAGCTCTCTCACTATGAAAGACTGAAAAAAGGCAGCCTGCTAAGCTGAAAAACTAGGCTAGTGCCCCCCTGCCCCCCCACCAAATGCTGCTCACCTGTTACTCAGTGGTAGTCTCTGTTGACTTCAAAGATAGCAAGAGGGATTCAGGTTAGACCTGCCAGGGGACCTAAAGTTCTAGCAATACAGTCCTTTAGGACTTCGGCATGACCTTGGATGTCATCTAATCAGATTTCCTGTGTTATGAGGAAACTGAGGCCAAGAGAAACGAGAAACTTGTTCAAAACTCAAACAGCCAGCTGTGGCTGAGCATCCTGGGAAATGCTCCCCATGACACTACCCTCCTCATCATCCTAGTCTCCCCACCGCAGCTCTTACAAGCTGGCTAATTGGCCATGCTTGGGGCTGGGCTGGCATGAGCAGGAGGGCGTGTGCGGGTCCCTCTAGGCTGGGATCTTGAGGAACCTCTGATGCCTGAATACTAGTCCAGAATGCAGCTTAGGGATTGCTTTGCACACCCTAAAAGCTCAATCACTTTTTGTTGAATGAAACAAGAGATCCCCATTTTATAGATCACTGATCCCCACCCCCCACCTAAGCTCAAACAGGAAATCTCAACAGAGGGATGGTAGTCACCCATATAACTCCACTGCTGTCCCAACCATACTCGCAAGCCCTCTATCATCTGCTAACGTACAATTATCAAGTTAACAAGATGGATGACCTGGGAGCCTGGGAAGTGGGTGGAAAGACAGGGCTTGTTTTCCCCATTAGCCTGAACCCTCCGGGATGGGGACTATCTCTGCTTAGTGCCTGGGACCCAGGACCCAACAGAGACAGTCCCTGGCTAGGAGGACTCAGCCTGATGGGGGTCAGCCCACGCACACACCCCTGCTACGTGCTTAACTCTTATTTAATTCTCACTGGATCATTGTAAGATATTAGTTTGCCTCTTTTAACAGAAGAGGAGAATGAAACAAACAGTGAGACACCAATCGCCCAAGGTCACAAACATCGGTGGAGCCAGGAGAGGGAGCAAGTAGGTCTGCCTGGCTGGGCTTCACCTCCAGTCCCAGGCAAGCACCTGCAAACCGGGGCCACCAAGCACTGCAGGGAGATGATTCTGGAAAGTCTCCCAGATGAAGTTCCCTGGGACCTTTTGAGAAAGATGAGGACATGTTGGCATGACCTCGTTAGAGGTGGCAGACCTATCAGAAGAGAAGCTGATGTTTTCTGAGCAACCCCTGTGTGTGCCCCGCTAACCATGTGGCTCGCTAGACAGCTTCCCCCAGTTCTCACAGTGAGTTTCTGACATGGGCATTATGATCCCAAAGAGACTCAGAATCAGAGAGGGCAAGTGACTTCCCCAAAGTCACAGAGCTAGTAAATGGGAGATTTGGGATCTGACCCTATAGGAGAAGACAACGCTACCTCCTGAGGAAGACAGGAGGTGCTGGAAAGCGCTGAAGAAGACCTCAGAGGCCACTGGTGGAGACAGCTCTGCCTTAGACCAGAGGGGATTCGATTTTAGAAGCCTCAGCTCTGAAAAGGCAGGAGAGGAGCTGGGTATGCACTGACCACAGGCATTTTCTACTGCTGGGTCCATCCCTCCTTCCCCAGGAGGGCCCTTGGAGATGGCAGAGGAACACGTCAGCAAGATTCCATTAAAATGCAAGGACACCACACAGATTTTAAGCACCACCAGGGCCACTTTAATCTGTTTTCCCAGAGAGGTTTATGCCCCATCTGCTCACATGGCCCCTGACACTACCCTGCTCGGGCAACCATGACCACTGTCAGTATCCTTGGGAGGTACACAGCTAAGCCCACCAGCAGCAGACAGAACCAAGCACAAGTCCTGGTTTCCCTGAGCTTGGAGCCTCGGTTTCCTCAGTAGGCATGAGCTAATCATGCCACTACGGTGGATTGTCCCAGCATTACCCTTCTGTCACCAGCTTCTCTTCTAGGCCTCCCTTGGCTGTTCTCTTCTTTAAGCCAAATCACCACACAGTTCACCAGCCATTTCTCCTTCAGTTGGGGAGAAAGTGGAGTCACTTGGGGCTCTGATTTGTGTCCAGAGAGGAGAGAAGCTGCTGAGAACTCCAGGTCTGGAAAGGGCCAGAGGGAGGAGACCTGGGGAGGTTACGGAAAGTCTGTGGCTCTCTTGTCTGAGTGATTGGAATGAGGCTGGGTGTCGCCCAGGAGATCCTGGAGCCACAAGGACACCAGGGTCTGCAAGACCAAGGAGGTGACTGCCAGAAATCAGATCCCTCCATGTCAACAGGACTTGGGAAGTCTCCAGCCTCACCCAGCCCTTGATGGGGGAAACCGAGGCCCTTGGACAATGGAAGGGTTTCATCCTCCTAGGAGCCTAAAAGGAGAGACAGGATGCAAATGGCCAAGCTTTGTCTACACAGGCTCTTTGGATGCTGTTAAAGACGATGGCACCCCAGCAGTGCCACCAAGCCTGGGCAGCGGCTCTACCTCCTGGGCCCTCTTCAAGTCTGCCTGAGGGACAAAGCCTGGCGTGCCCCACCCCCTACTGCTCCCATCTGCTCTGGTCTCCTCTGCCCCCAGTCCAGAAGCCTTCTCACCTCTCTGCCTTTTTCCACTCTGGCCCCCTCCTCAGAGGTGCCCTCTCTTACCTCAGCACCTACCCAAGTCTACCCGTGCCCTAAGGGTCACATCAAGAGCCACCTCTTCTGTGAAGCCCCAATTCTGTAGGACACTTTCTCTCTCTCCTCTGACCACCCGTGGGCCTTTTTGTACCTCACACTTCTGCTGTGAGCACACACGGCCTGCACAGAAATTCTTTTCCTCTTCTGGAGGGCAGGGCTGGGTCCTGTTACCCCTGTCTCCCCAACACTCAGTACAGAACCTGGCTGCACAAGTTGTAAAAATAGATTAGATGACCAGGATCAAACTTTGGATGGTGTCTCTGGCTGGAAGGCAGGGGACTGGTCCTTTAACCCTTGGATTTAAAGCTCTTAAAAGGATCTCACTTCCTATTACCACCCCTCCTCTGCCTGCCAATGCTGAGCCAAACAACTGCCTCCTGGGTAGCACCGTCCTCCCAGCCCACCCACCCTGCCCACCTCCCTGCGCTCCCTCGCCCACCCCAGCCTTGTAGCAGGGAATGTAATTAGGCTTTTCCTCGGGATGGAACCCCTCCCCACTGCCGGCTGCCCGTCCAATGGGGGATAATTTATGGAAATGGGTAAAGGTGTTTTAAATTATTCAATTTAAATGTAAATAGGGGAGATGGTTTCTCTGAATAAATTGTCTTATTTATGTTCCACCCGACTCCCCTCCCAGGGAAATATGGACCCTTTTGGAGACCTGGAGCACTGGGCCCTCCTTTCTCTTTAAATAATGTAGAATGTATCCACGTCCCTGGGGGGTAGTGACTTGGAGGCAGAAATGCCCCTGAACAGCACTGTCCCAGCTGAGGTCACAGGACATGCCAAGTGCTCACCAGACGCTGTTCCACTCTACCCCACCCCGCCCCGCCCTGGGAGAACTGTGTCTAGGAAGCAACTCTTCCTTCTTTGTCTGCCAGGGAGTGACAGGGGACTTCCTGGGGCAGGAAGCTCTGCCCCTCTCCTCTTCTGCCCAAGGTCTCTTCCCACCATGTGGTGGCTGGCAGCCGGCTTCCACCCTGTCTGATGAACCCCTTCATGCTCTGAGAGGCTGGCTGTGGGTCATCTCTATCCTCATCAGGGTTCTCTAGACACAGGGCTACCTTGAAAGGCAAGCCCCACCTTGATGCATCTCAGATATTGTCACATGTGCCCATAGGCGAGCATTTGAGAGTGGGGCAAGGGGCCATTCCTTATTAACTCCTTCAGCACCACCCAGATGCCAGCCTTGCCTTGGGGTTGAAGCGGCCTAACATGTGAATGACCAGTGATCTATGTAGCCATTAAGGATTTTCAGGGACAAAAGCCAGACTACCCAACAGCTCAAAGTGACTTCCAGCATATGGAGCTCTGGAAACCAGCAGGTACGGTGGCATTTGGTGCTGGTATGATCTGAAAGCCTGTTCTGCTTTCCTGTGATGCTTCTGTATGTATAAGTTATCCTAAGACTAGGCCAGGAGAAGGCTGGGGCAGTGAAGGGCCTTAGACTCATCTACAACAACATTCAGAGAAAACCAGAACAGAGCAACCCTTAAGAGACTTTTCCAAAAGTGTAAAGTCTTCCTCATCCCTCAGAACAACTCTGCTTGCATTGCATAGGCCCATTTTTTTTTTTTTTTGAGATGGAGCCTCAAGCTATCCCCCTGGGTAGAGTGATATTGCATCACAGCTCATAGCAACCTCCAACTCCTGGGTTCAAGCGAGTCTCCTGCCTCTGCCTCCCAAGTAGCTGGGACCACAGGCACCCGCCACAACGCCTGGCCATTTTTTGGTTGCAGCCATCATTGTTGTTTGGTGGGCCCGGGCTGGGAATTTGAACCAGCCACCTTAGGTGTACATGGCTGGCGCCTTAGCCAATTGAGCCACAGGCGCGGAGCCACATAGGGCCATTCTTGACCGAGAGGTTAGTTTAGCCCAATCAGGTCATTCAGGAGCTGGAGGTAGGGCCTGCTCCTCCCTGAGTCAGGAGGAGGGTTCATGAGGGTGGTGCCAAAACAAAAATGGGACTTAGGACCTGACTCTGAATAAACAGTGTCCACTGGAGTGACAGTTGAATAAATGCGTAAAGACTGATGAAATCAATACATGTTTTAATCGTTAATCATGTTTGTTTCAGCCCGCCCCATTTGAACTGGGTCAATTCCTTTTTGCCTAATTCTAAGAGCTAGGCCATTGTTTATGCCCCAGAGTAGAGACTCAAGGCATACGCAGTGGCTCATACCTGTAATCCTAACACTCTGGGAGGCCAAAGTGGGAAGATCACATAAGGCCAGGAGTTAGAGACCAGCCTGAGCAACAGCAAGACCCTGTCTCTAGAAAAAGAGGAAAAATTAGCCAGACCTCTTGCTGGACTCCTATAGTCCCAGCTACTCGGGAGGCTGAGGCAGGAGAATCACTTGAGCCCAGGAGTTTGAGTTTGCGTGAGCTATGATGAGATGACACCATTGCACCAAAAAAAGGGAGAGAAAGTAGAGAATCAGAATCAGACTGACAGACCAGATCACAGGCTGGTTGGCAAGACTGGTCCAAATAAAACTCAGAGCTGTCCAGGTGCCTTAAACCTCTCCTGGGAAATCTGTCAATTGTCAATAAAAGGACTGCTTGTCCAAGCCTCATTGTCTATGCCAATTATTCATGTATTCCACAAGTATGTCCCGACTGCCTACTTCATGCCAGGCATAGCTAAGTGCAGGAGATTCACTGATAAAATATATGTGTGTGTATATACATACATATACGTTTCCTGTTCTGTGGACTTAACATGCTTATAGTGGACTTTATCATGTTTGTTGTTGCTTGGTTGTTGTCAGCCACCTGTGCCTGGCTCTAGACTAAGCCAATTGCTATGCTCAGGTGTTTATGAGTCATACCTTCCCAAGGCAGGAAGCAGAAACCGAATTTCCCAGCCTCCTTTGCAGCCGGACCACAGGGACGTGGCTCAGACTCACCAATCAGATTCACTTTTCGGAGGCCTCTCTAGAAGTGGGGAACCTGACTAAGGAGGCAATGCCCAGAATCTACCATGCTGGCAAGGATGGAAATGGCATGTCCAGCTCTGGGATAGGTGTGATAGCAAGATTAAATTCCTGGCCCATAAGTGCAGTCAAGGGGAGGTGATTGGTGAGCTGGCGGCAGCAGCTGCAATTTCCACACCCATCTGGTTCTGCGTGTAATGGCCATCGTGCCTGGAAGCACAGCCGCAAGTCCGGCCCTCCAGCCCTCCTACAATTGCACGAGACACCCGGTATCCTTCAAAAAAAATTCCTTTTCTACTTAGCCAGTCAGAGTCCACTTCTATTGCCTGTGGCTACAAACCCTGACTATCTCAGAGTGTCTAGGCTGTTACAACACTGGTGGCTTATAAACAACAGAAATTTATTTCTCATAATCCTGGAGGCTGGAAAATCCGAATCAGATCATGAGTACATTCAGTGTCTGGTGAGGGCCCATCAAGTCCATAGATGGCACCTTCTAGCCATGTGCTCACATTGGAGATGGGGCAAATATGCCTCTCTCTTGGGCCTCTTTCAAAAGGACACTAATCCCAACCAGGAGAGCCTCCCATGATCTAATCACCCCTCAAAGGCCTAACCTCCAAATATCATCACTTGAAGAGCTGGGACTTGGCTCGGCGCTTGTGGCTCAATCGGCTAAGGCACCAGCCACATACACCTAAGGTGGTGGGTTCGCATCCCCAGCCCGGGCCCGCCAAACAACAATGACGGCTGCAACCAAAAAATGGCCGGGCGTTGTGGCGGGCACCTGTGGTCCCAGCTACTTGGGAGGCGGAGGCAGGAGACTCGCTTGAGCCCAGGAGTTGGAGGTTGCTATGAGC